>JAZBGY010000120.1:63241-113307 GCA_037414755.1 Lydus trimaculatus | reverse complement strand
CCTTAAACCAGCGCCTTAGACCGCTCGGCCACGCTACCTTGTTACACTTTTAGATGCATCAGATCGCGGGAAACTTTCTAACATTATCAACCTGTCCTGGCCACCTATTTTACTCTCGATCTCACTTCAGTTTATTTGAAAGACAGACGACCAGTTAATGACTGACTTACTTTAGCTACATGATCGTATGATCGGGAGCAAGAGAGCAACAAAACGCAGCTAGGTATTTGGTTCTCTTTGATTAAATGAACAATTTCTATTGAGTCCTTTTTAAAAGAAATATCTGGGTCGCGTGCCCCATCACAGTAAGTAAGGTAGTCGTTGATTTTTCCCGCCAGTATTTCACACACCCTTTGCGCACCTTGTCAAAACGTTCCTGAGGGGACGTACTTTTTGACAGGAAACTTCAAAACAAGTACACAACTTAATTTCTTTACTTTGTTAATTGTCGCCTCATTAATAAAGAAGCAGAAGTTTCATTATCTTAATAATGTTTATAAAAGTCTATTTCTGAATTCCCAAATTCCCAAATAGGCTATAATCACAAATCTCAACAACAAATCTTCAAACTTTCGTCTTAGCAAGTAATCCATATTAAGCACGGTACTTTTAAAACACGATTTTCTATAACACGATAGAAACATTGCATTACTAACTTTTGAGTTCATGGATAATCCTTTAATGGTAAACATTCTATCCTATCAAAAACTAACAGTTAACAGGCTTTATTATACAACTTGTATCTTTATTATAAATTAGAAGTTCAATAACTAAGCTTAAGTTTTATGAAAATATGAAACATAGTCTTAGTTTTGTCATCTTTATGGTATGTAATACCGAAATTGTAATCAACTTCCGTATCTGTGTTTCCATTGAAAAGAAACTCGCGGCGAGTATCTTCTTAACGTTTTGTTGTTCGAAATATTCCACGAGATAATTCGCCCTAAAACTCGCCAAATTATGTTGCTAGCTGCTAGGGTGTCAACACTTGATCAGGAGAGAGCGAGAAACCCACCGAGAGCGTTCAAGCATTCACGGCAAGTTTTTTGTATTGCTATTTTCAATAATTTCCTATCTGATAGAAACTCGCACAAGGTTTCTTGTCTAGTATAAACACGGTCCAACTGTAGAACTACAGAAAACAGCATTACGCTTCGAAGATAAGGCATAACAAAAAATGTTGCAACAATAAACTGAAACTAGTGATTAACTATACAAATCTTCCAATTGTTTCACCATAATCATGCAAGAGATAACCGCATTCTTATCTTAATGTCCACAATTTTTCTCCTTTTATTCGCCGTATTGTCACAAATGTTCGAAAAACTTTAAGTGTAGAACACAGGATAACACGAAAATCGTTATCTTGGATCAGTGTTTTACAAAATGACCGCAACATAATTTTTTGCGACCCTCATTTCCATTTATAAAATAAACCAAGAACAATGACTATCACTTTTGTTTTGTTTTTTTGTTTTGTTTTATCAAAATTCTCCTTGGTTAACCTTTGATAAGATTTCACACAACCCTTAACTTGTGAAATTGTGCTCTCGATAAGAAAAACTACTTAATTCATCCTAGACTGTTGTTTTCGTGTTTATATAATTAATTAAAATGCAAAGCACGTCCAGTAAATTAATTGGGGGGCCCTTTTTAGCATACTCAAACATATTTTGTACATACAGCAGACGGATGGACATTTTAAAAGATTAAACGAAAAATTGGTTTCGTTTGTAGATAATTTAAGTAATTTTGTGTGGATGACTCCTGTCCATTTAATCTCCAAATGCAATTTTGTTATTGGAAAGGATTTTTACTGCGTTTTTTTTTTAATATTACTTTCCATTTCACATGAATAACTCTATTTTTCTTTCTCTTTTTTTCGCCCCTCTATACAACCTTCGATAAACTACACACAACCTGACAATCATTGGGGATTATATTATTGTTATATCAACAAGATGCGAGTGATTGATTTGATTTAGATTTATATACGTTTCAACGGTTTTTATCCGAGATTAAATTCTATATTTTGATAGAAAATAATAGATTTTCGGATAATGATACGTGCGGACAAATACCTATTAGAATATTAATAAATTCCAGAGCTTCCTATTTTGATTTCAACTCTTCTATTCAACAATGTATTTGATAACGACTTTGTAGATTGGAACAGTTCATCCTTATAACTCGATTATTATAGTAATAAACGATATGGGAAGGACAGAGATAGATAGAATACATACGAGAACAGCAATGTCTGGAAACTGAGTGATAAAACCTTGCCAATCCTTGATATTTTGACTCTGTTAGCTATTGAAGATAACAATTAGATTACGCTTTTCTATTTGCTATGCTCTTTCGATAAAGGCACAAATTCCAAAGAAAATAAAATTTAACTATAGTTAGGTACGTAAATTTGATATTTATGTAATTAGAAAATTTACCATAACTCCCACATTTTACATTCATATTAAAGCCTACTTTACTTTTAAGCTTAAAGTCGATAAACGCTGTTAGAAATGGCACCTCCATTAAATCAGTTTTGAATATTAATTAGATTACAGATCCTTGTTACTGTGTCAGTCATCATCATTATTAGCAACTGATTTTCGTTGTTACTTACAATGTCGCATGATGCGCTATCGTTAATATCTTTTATGTCTTTTACAATTTGGTGGAACAAAAAACTTTTTTTTTTTTGTTGTTGTTTAATAAATGATAAAAACCGAATTAAAAAATGACATTTCATTAATTATTTTGTCCAACAATACAGTCTTCTATTCAGATTAAAAATTATAAAATATGTTTTTTATAATCTTCACCATTATTTCTTGTTCGTTTTATAAAAATAATAATACGAAAGGGAGAATTTAAAATAAATTGTAAGTCGCATCCTGAAAGTAAGTATTCAGCATAAATTCTAATACAATTTCCTTGTTGAATAGCCTACGATATTGATTGGACAAAAAAATATCATTTATAAAAGTTAGTCTATCTAAAAGCTTATACTGTGTCCGTTCTAACTAATCGTCTTGACTTGAGTACACTAAAGACAGAATAATAAAGCAAAAAAAGCATTTGTCAGAAGAAACCAGCTACGTATGCTGAATTTCATCGATTTATCAACAGAACTACTACAAATACATGCATCCTTGTCCAACTCTATTGCGTATCCCATAAAAAACTCTCAGTATTCTGTTAGCGGGTTGTATCAGCCGAAATAAAAGTACACTGGAAAAAAAAGACTGTATTGGTGCACAGTTCACCTAGCGTTTTTATAATATCAGTGATTTCTCTGAGCATAGTGCTCACTACTTTGTGGCACGCTTCACAGGCTGACGGTCATTTCTTAGGTGTTGTTTAGATGTTTGTAAAAGCTCAATCAGTAGGTCTAGGTTGTTTTTCAATATAATTTTATAAATAGCGCAGATTTGTGACTTGGAGCGTTGTTCTGAGTTAATTGTATGTACTTGTTCCATGTTTCTGTGGCCAAAAATTCAGGCAAGCAACCCTTGGTGCACGATTTTCTTCGGTAGTAGTTATATGATGCTGATCCACATTTGAATTTTGGTGGATGCGCCGGGAATAATTTCGCACGCAAAATCCTAATCCCGGATACACCGGGAGTGATGCTATTGCCATGTAGATTTCAAGGTCAAATGTATCATGCTTCAACGGTCATTATGCGTTCGTTTCAAGGTCGTGTGGCGCCTCCACCAAAAGTCGATTAAGATAGGCAAAACATTACGCATCCACCAAAATTCCAAATTTTACGCACGAAATTGTTCCCGGCGCATCCACCAAAATTCAAATGTGGATTAGGATCGGTATCGTGTAATACTTCAAGAATTTTCTGTTCAATTTCCTACTGTTGGGCTCTGAATTGACTCTGTCTCGTACAGCTTTTGTATGTTTTGTACGTTTTTTTTTTTAAAAAGTATGAGTAAAATTTTAAGGGTACTCAATACTTTTGGCCCAGGCTGTATAAGGAAGATTAGACTAAAGCTTCGTTAACAGTGCGGGACAATATCAATGTAATATCAAAGTATAAAATACTTTCAGTCTAGTCCTAGAAAATTGTTTCCGTATTATAAACTGTAATTTCAATTTAAAAATTGACATGATGTGATCGAATTATATAAATACAGTCTGAAGATAAGTAAACTCATCTGTGGTGTGATAGTCAACACGCCTTCCCGGCAAATAGGAGTTAGGGGTTCGAGTTCGAGTTGGAGCGGTGCAGTCGAACTTTCCCAGACTGTTATTGTTATTGTTTTAATTAAATCACAGATATAGAACACAACTTGTCATCCGATTGGAGAAAAACAAACTTTATTTTTGACATGAATCGTAAAACCAACATCGTTGTACCGATGTGGTAACAACCGAATAATGAAAGATACATAAAACTTTTATTTGGAATAACCTTTTATTTGAAAAAAATAATCATATTTGTAAAGGATTTTAGTTATGTGCAAATATTTCAATTTGAAAACAATCATCACGAAACCAAATTACAGTCAGTTCAATGATTTAGAAAATTTAAAACTTCAAACATTAAATTAAAACCATAAACTTATCCATAATTGAATTTATTACGAAATAAGCACTGTTGTGAAAAGATTGCTGTATACAAATGAATAGATTCAACTATAGTTCGTAACAAGTTAAACCTGCATAGCTAGGTTTTGGAATATAATCTTTGGAAGGCACAAGAAATACATACGCCACTGGATATGTATAGCCGTATATAGTGTTGTATACAGACTGTCTTGTAACTAACGAAACACTATCAAATATTACAAACATGAATATACATCTATCTTTTGCGTGTATACGGATGAGACTGATATAGGAATATTTGGGCTCAACTATAAGGCATCTTAAGCTTTAGGAAAGTAGCCAACCATAATGCAAGCCGAAATTCTTGCAATTGAAATGTTTGCTAGAGTGTTTACGAAGAGACCTCCAAGGTACACAATCTCTGAAACAACTGGCTAAGGGCAACAAGCTTACCCTTGCCGGGGCATCAGGGATTTTCCGGTACCAAAATATCTGATGGTCTCATGAGAACAAGTGGTATGGCTCGACTCATAGGTCCGGAGCCATTCAGTAAGCTAGCCAAGACGCACAAAAGGCAGGAAATCTGTGTATGGGAATGGGGCTGAAAAATGCTCCACTGGAGACAATATCCAGAAATGCGACACGCAAAAAAGTTTATTGACTATTTGCCTCAGAATGCTAGAAAGCTTCTCGACCTAAGTAGCAACGAGCTAAGAAACGCCTGGGAATGTCGTCAATCCCTTAAATAATTGGCTAAGGGCAATAAACTTACCCTTGCATGGGTGCCTAGGTATCAGGGATTTGCTGAAAACAAAATAGACGATGACCTTGCAAAAACAGATGATATGACTTTACTGATAGGTCTGGAGATATTCTATGGGCTAGCCAAGACCCACAGAAAACAGGAAATCTGTGCGTGGGAATAGAGCAGGAAAATGATTTACTGGAGACACTGCTCAAGACTATTCGCCCTAGAATGCTGAAAAGCTTCTCGACCTAAGTAGAAACGACCTAAGACTGGTAACGGAGGTATTAACTATGCACTGCTCAGTGATTTACCATTTCAAAAAACTGGACAAAGCGAAGAGTGAGAGATGTAGGTTGTGTGGAGCGGACAGCGACACCTACGAACACATACTATACAAATGTGATGCCTGACTATATCAGTTGCTGAAGGGGAAAAGAAGTCTCCCAGAGAGATAGTTAGCTTTGCTAAAAAGATATCTTTCCTGGGCCTGGGATATTAATAGATCAGCTGTGGTCGCAGTTCAGGGAGGCTATAATAACCAAACGACCCCTATAATCCAATCTAATCTAAGCCAACCAAGTTAAAACAGACGAACAGTACAGTGATTAAATTAACAAAAAATAATTGCAAGTATTTAAATTTTTTTGAGTTGAGGTTAATTGTTCATATTTCCTATCCGGATAAAAATGTAATTCGCACCCTTCAAGTAAACTACAACTAATTATAATTATTTACATCACTTTTTACTTGAAATATATTACCAACATAATTACAATTTCTTATACGTCAGATATTAAATGGACCACTCATGTACAAAGTCTGTCCAATAATCAATTAATTACTTTACTTAAGTAGTTTCATGTAAATGATGGTAAGAAATTAAACTACCCTTCCTTTATTGAACAGACAACTATTCAGCAAAATGGAATTAGTACCATGATTAATGATTGATTAATGATTGATTTCAATAATAAATCATAGAGTCAGCTGTTTAATTTTTAGATAAATTGACAAGTTTTTTTTTTATTATTGCAGCAACATTGTTGTTTTTTATTCTTTTAAATGAAATCTACTATGGCTTCATCAATAAAATATAAATTTACACAACATTATTGCTAGGTCATTGATTATTGTAATAAATTTTAGATTCAATTAATAAACGAGAAACGAGAACTGGAACAATAGATGCATAGCATGGCAAATGTCGTTGTCATTTACAACTGTTCCAAAATTTATAAATTTCGAAAGATAAATTTTCAAATTTCATCATTAGACTAATTTCATTTTATTGATAAAAAGAATCCGTAAAAATGAAGCTTTGTCGTCAAATGTTAAATAAGGTTTCCTATAGTTAACTAACTAAGTAGTAAATGTATTTAGTCGTAATTGTATTATATAGAAAGTTCCATCAACATCATCATCATTATCATCACCAGCGTCGTTATAACACATATGGGTAATTTTAGAAATAAATCTATAACAGTAGGTACGTATATATTATTATAGTTGGATATGTAGATTTCAATTTCTAAATAACATGGCAATATAGGATTCTCATTCGTCGCTCAGAAACAGACCTCTTCACATTTAATATAAATAAGCTGTACACGTTATACACGTGGAAAAACAAAACAATATTCTAAATATACAAAACAAAAGTGACAAGAACACGACGTGGTTGGTTGATCTGTATTGTTGTCTGTCTGAGATTTGTAAATTATAAAGAAGAAATGTTGAAGAAGAAAAATAAAACGGTAAGTAGAGAATGTCTGTCACGTTTTTTTCCTCGATTCTATTATTTGTATGAAATGCGAAAATAAAAAAACAAAAACAAAACACTTAAAACCGAATACAATAAATGTTAAATTGAAAAGTTCAAAATTTCAAATAGAAAATTCTCGATTTAATATCTAAAATTAGCAAAAATTTTATCATTACAACAAAATAAATTAAACTCCCACAAAATTTTCAAAAATAAACACACTCATATAAGTGAAACGGATTATTTTTAATAATTCCCAACATATGGGTGAATTTTTCAAAAAAAAAAAATTAAAATTATTACTATACCCTTAATTCTAGCCTTTATAAATTAAAACGGTTTTAATCTATTTAATAACGGAGAGTTTTAGTTTTAATGGTAGTGTCATCAATGTTTGAAACAAACTTATACAAAGTTAAAAGTTTTCGTATAAGTTTTGAGTTTGAATTATAAAATCAAAATGTATGCGTCATTGTTGCTACCATCATCATCTTGAGGAATGCTACTAAACCATAATTAATGAGACTCAACTCCTTTATCAACATTAAAGCTCTGGAGTGACTGTTATGGAATTAAGATGATTAGACACTCGTATTCGTATTAATAACAGAGTATGGGATTTATAACAAAAAATTGCGCCAAAATACCGATCAACTTTGTTATTATTATTATTATTATTATTAACTTTAAAGAAAGGGCTTGCTTGAGGCAACTGTACACACCTAAATTTAATTGATTTGTTAAATTGGTAAACAAATAAGCACACCGTCCTATCATCCGTTAATAAATTGATTGTAAATGGAAAAATTAAGGAGTGCCATAAAGTTCAATTTCTATACTTTGATAAGAAATTCTCACCCTTACCACCATTAAAATGTTTATCAGATCCAATTTCAAAAGCGTTTTACGACAACTTCAAATAAAATATTACGTGAACGAACAACAAAACATTTTCTTTTATTTATTTTTATTTTTATTTTTTTAATAAAGAAGGGAGTTTGTACCTTGTTTTCAATTATTAGGTGTTCAAATAAATTTTAAAGCGTTTTTTCGAAGACATTCAACCATTCTGTTGTTATTTATCGACAAACGTACGAATTCTAGCAATAAAGAAAGTTTGGTCTTTTGATGCGGTGAAGATCATCATCAATCTATTTTTGCACTTTCACAGTCTACGTAAACATTGATTGAAACAAATGATAATTGGAAGAGGCTAAGCACCAATAACGTTTTCTTGACCGACGTCACAACGTTAAGCTTAGCGTTGTCATGAAGCAATTTTACGCAAGGCAATCCTTTGGCAGTAAATAGACGTTTTCGACCGGTTTCTTCGTTCAGTTCAGTTATCTGTAGTGATCAACATTAACCTTTTAACCGATTCCAGGAGTTCATACCACAACGCTAGGAGTGAACATTGTGTTTCGGTGTAGATGTAGTTGCTTCACCAAGATCTACTTAATGTTTTGTTCTCTTCGATTGTCGTCATCAGTCACAGTTTTGCAAAGGGAAGATTCTCATGTGGCACCCGTTTTCCTCCATTATGAATTTCCCCAGTTTCTTTTGTGGGTTAACCCAGCTCTTTATCCAGCAATGTTTGCAAATCATCATCTTCAACTGAATCATCTGAATCAAAACTTACGCGTACTTTTGGGTTAGCCTTAAGAGCAGCACACGAATTGAAGCACATTTTTTCCAGGATGAAACTCGCATAAAATGCGCTTATCATTTTCAAATTATAAGTTTTTAGCTTATTTTTTGCTTTAAATACTACTAACTTGTTCGCATAATTCGAGTTTTAAGATAAAAAAAAATTGTTTTTCCCTTCTTCTCCTCTTATTCTTCTCACCATCTCCTCCACTTCATTTTTTGTTCGACCTGTTTTTTTATCAAATTTTCCAGCTTCTTGCTCACTTTTCTGAAGGTCGTTGTTTTTTGCTTATTCTTCATCGTTAGTACAAACTTTTGTACTTTCGTGGTCCTTAAGACCGGCCCAATCAGAGCAGTATTTACGCATACGAATTCAACACATTATAGTTTAAAATTTTACAGATACAGAAGTACTTAACGTGGTGCCAGAAAAAGGCGCATACAGGAAGGGGTTTAGTGGCAATGACCTCGTAAGGGGGAAGACTCTCACATTATCCGATGCCACTGGTAGCGCCAAGTACTTATAAAAGGTTTTCCTCCATTATGAATTTTCCCAATTCCATAGAAACAGTTTCTTTTGTGGGTTAACCCAGCTCTTTATCCAGCAATGTTTGCAAATCATCATCTTCAACTGAATCATCTGAATCAAAACTTGCGCGTACTTTTGGGGTAGCCTTAAGAGCAGCACACGAATTGAAACACATTTTTTCGGTGATAAAACTCGCATAAAATGCGCTTGTCATTTTCAAATTATAAGTTTTCAGCTTATTTTTTGCTTTAAATACTACTAACTTCTTCATATAATTCGAGTTTTAAATTAGAGAAATGTTAAAAAAGCGCTCCAAAACCTAATAGTACACCTATTGTCCTGCAAACAGGTGTTTCTAATTTAACTGAAATTATTCAAATATTTATGTTATAATTTTAGGAACTATGAACAATCAATTAAAATCGAACAAATTGCCAGTAATTAAAAATAAAAAAATTGATAAACGAATAGAGAAAGAAGAGAATAAAGAGCAATTAAATACATCAGATCCATACGATTCAGAAGAGGAACAAGGTTTTGCAAAGTGGATATATTCAACAGAAGGTCTTAATAATTTAAAATTATTCGTATTAGCTAATAGTTTATTAATATTTATATTAATATCTTGGCCACAAATTAATGAAACTTTAGATAAAATCTATTACGGTTATTTACAATATACAAAACAATTGTAAAATTTTACAACAACAAAACGAAATGTTTGCTATTGTATTTAAAGCATTTGTATTCTTATCAATAATGTTATGGTACAGTTTAGCTGTATGGAATTTAGTTGGAACTTATTTCCGTGATGAAATGCAAAAATATCTTAAAGAAACCGAAACAAAAGGCAATAAAACAACAAATAAATTTGTTGATAATGATTTAAATAAAATTAATCAATATAATAAACAACAAATTTGTTTGGCAAAAAATTGGGAAACTTTAACGAAAAATGTGTGTGAAATTATACCCAATTTTTAATTAATTATTTCATTAATTAATCAAATCGGTTCTTTTCTCTATAACTCCATAGTATTCTGTAGAAATTCATAGCTGATATTCCAGGGTAAATGTTTACACCGATTTAACCTACCGTTAAGAAATTTCGCATGAGTTGCAAATTATATATTCGGAAACAATCTACAGTTGCAGCTCTCTTTAATATTTACGCACTGATACCATCCTTAAAAATATACGTTTTAAGATTTCGTTTATCTAGAACAGAAATTGATGATTTTATTGTTGAAGAAGATAATTATCGTTAATTTCAAACATTAAAACCGACTCTCACGCTTACACTCAAGCCTAGTGTCCGCTTGAGAGGATTTTTAGCGCGAGTTACTCTCCGGAAAGCTGTGGAAGAGCTAACTCTCAGAGTCCTATCCAAAACACTTCACTGTGCTGTTTAGTTGCTGCTGCCACCACGGAAACAAGGATTGGTGCTGCTTTCATTGTTATGCACGAAATTAAAAAAACAAAGTGTTTGAAACAAAGGAATTGTCAGTTGTCCAACCAATTATTATGATGATACGCTGCGCATACGCAAATATCTGAAAGGACTGTCATCTTTTCGTGTTCGTTGTCGTATTTAATAGTGAGACATGCGCCTTGGAGACTTACTACGCATGCGCATATAATTATAAATTGAAAAATTTGCCAAATTTAATGATGTGCACATGTGCAGTAGATCTCCAAGGCGCATGTCTCACTATTAAAAAAGACAACGAACACTGCCCCGGTTTGATTAATGAAAGTTCCTGTCAGATAGCTAACATTTCTTATGTCCACTTGAGGGAACTATCGCTACAGCTACTTGCGATATTCCCATCCGATAGCACTCTTGATGTTGTGTCCTCTTGAGGAAATGTCTCTCGAGAGTGAGTTCTAACAGCATTACTAGCAAGTGGCCACTAACTCTAATACGATAAAGTTAACACAAAATAGTTGTAAATAGTTCAAGTACTGCATAGAATAGTGTATATAGGTACCTACCCTTTACGATAATAGTTTCCTTCCTGATATCAGTTGGAAACTATTATAAGAGCACTCCGTAAGTTATACTATTAATCCACCATCGTAAGGTATTATTTCAGGAATAAGATCAAAATCCAGGATCAGCCTTTATGATTCTCACTCATAGTTGTTACAATAAATTGATGATGTTTTTAAAGAATACATACAAAATGGGCAAATATTCCGTTTTTTCTACAGTGATATCTTGACATCTAAGCTCATAGGAAAAAAACATGGATTTACGACTTACAAATCAGTTGAAGTGAGGTCGCGAAAAAGACGCTCTAAACGGCCTCATTTCTCTTATCTTCACTTCAACTGATTCGAAAGACTGATTAATGCTTTTTTTTTCATTATGGGTCAAGCTCTCCGGTTTTCGTTGTATAATAGAATTAAGATACAGTGTCTCATATTAAGTTCTACGTTCCCGTAAATCCTATATTTATGAATTAAACTAGAAAAAAATTAAAGAATAAAGGCAAATGATAAATTTCGAAAACGAAAAAAAAATTTTTTTATCCAATCTGTTTAGTTAAAATTGTAAAGGAGCAGCAAAGCCCTTTATTGAAACACTATACTTACCTACTTACACACTGTTCAATAAAATCTTAAAATTCTTCTCTATTTACTTCCATGTTTAAATCAGAATCATTAATCTTCTTCCTGCTTCAAACTACATTCAGACTGACTTAAAATGGTTGGCAGATTTCTCATGAGTTCTCGAAACTGGGTTGACTTGGTTACAATAAACGCAAAATACTTTATTAATAGATTGTAAGTAAATCAATTATAGCATTTTCAATGTTTCCTATTAGTAAGCTTCCTGTACAGAAATCGTTAGAAAAATGCCTCTTGCTATCATGCAAATTGGCAATTCAATCAATAAAAACTTAACTTGGTGCCTTTTTTACTATAAAATATCACGAAATTTTGAAGTGATATGCTGAAGTCATCCAGCAGGGTCAGAATAAGATAAAGAATTTTGTTCTTTTCCTTCTTCTCTTATTCTTTTTCACCGTCTCCTCCTCTTCATTTTTTGTTTGACCTGTTTTTTTCCCGAATTTTCCAGCTTTATCACTTTTCTGAAGACCGTTGTTCTTTTCTTGTTCTTCATCGTTAGTATAAATTTTTCTATTTTCGTAGTTCTTAAGGCCGGCTACGTCAGAGCAGTACGAATTCAACACATTAGCTTAAAACTTTATAGATACAGAAGTACTTAACGTGGTGCCAGGAAAAGACGCATACAGGAAGGGTTTTAGTGGTAATGACCGCATAAGGGGGGAGACTGCTACATCATCCGATGCCACTGGCAGCGCCGGGTACCTATAAAAGGTTTCCCTTTCTAACAAAAAATAATTTCTTAAAGCATTCAGGATAAAAGTTAACAACAAAAAATATCACAATTAAAAGAAAACCACAACGTTAGTGTGGCAGGATTTAGTTGAGTTTGCTAAAGTAATTTCCTGTTCATTTCAGCTATTAAAAATGTGTGTATTGATCTAAAAACTAAAGAGTGGCAAACTGTTACAATCGTTCCCGATATATGATTCTATAAGTCTGACAAGGAAGTGTTTATTGTCCGATAGGAAACAATAACTTTATTGGGAACAAAACAACATTTCTGGTATATAAACTTTTATTGTTTGTAATGTTAACTTTTATAATGCTTTTCTTATCATTATATAAAGTATTTGTTTTTGTTTTGCTTCCTGTTACGGTGTCACTACTTCTTTTGTAAAATGTTATATAATAGTCCCTGAGTAGTCATGTTTCAATCATCCCCAATTCTTTTAGTTTTAATTGGAATCTGAGGTTAATTAAGAAATCATTTTAGATTATTCTCTATCCATAAGGAACTATCATAGGAACAGTACTAGTTGCAAAGCTTATAGTATTTTGGAAATTCACCGATAGAAAATTGAGTCACCATAGAGAACGTCCCCACTTTTCCAATTCATACGCCTTATACAGAGGTGGCAAATAGATTGGATCCATTGCAAAGAAATACGCAAATACGCCTACGGCTTTTATAAAAGTTAAAGTGAGATAGAGTAGAAGGCATTGAAGTGGGAGAATATTTTGCATCGAGAGACTATCCTACTCCTGTTATCACTACTAACAATAGTTCGACTCTAGATCCACAAATCATGCTGTTTCGATGCATGCTAACAGGGCCGCCAAAAGCCAGACTAGGCCCCGGTAAAATTCTTCCATGGAGCCCAGTACAGTTCTTCCACGGGCCTCAAAAATAACGTTACATTACAGTTACAACAACGTCGGGGGCCATTTCGGGCCCAAGAACACTACGAGCCCCGGTAATTTGTACCGGCTATACCCCCCTCTTGTCGGGCCTGAATGCTAGGTCAACAAATGTATCATAGAACATTCGATATCTTTGTCTGATTCATGACGATTATGGCAAACAAGTACTAGATAGCCCCATACCGTTTTTCAACGGATCAGACAAAGACTGTAACATGTCCGATAGAATTAAAAATAATACACAAAATAATGATTTTTATACAAGTGATACAAAGAGATTGCCGGTTATGCAATTAGCACAGTCGCTTAGAATTAGATTTGTACTACCGATATCCGTGGTTCAAGACCTGCTCCTGACCAGCCAACCAACCAATACGGTCCTGTTAAAAGCACGAGGGCAACTGCCGTTTCCAGAGGGGCGTTCCGAATCATAGATGTTTCAAAGAAATATTGAAAACAGCGCCAGTAACCCTTGTTTGCACCGGGGTGCCATTTTTCCTCGGTCCAGCTCTGTTTACGACTACATAGTTTGAGGCAAAAGATGCAAATAATCACTCAACATTTAAAACAATAAAAAAAAAATGCAATGAAATGAGAAGAAAAAAATCGTTACTACAAAATGAGATTAATATCTTTTTTTTTCTACCGGAAGAAGAAACTACCTGTAATTAGTCTAGCCACCTGTAGAATCGGTCAAGCCATCTGTGATCCATTATAATTTGCAACTGTATGCATAACGGTAGATTGAATTGTTCTATTTGTAAACAATTACGAAGAAAACTATGAAGAATTGATACAAAAAATAGAATAAATATCGGAAATTACCCATAAACAAATTGAAAAATTTAAAAACATTTTCACTGGAACGTCAGGTATTCGGCAATATCTTCCTACTGCATACAGATAGATAAATAAATCGAAATTTCCATTAATTTACGATTTTCCCAATATAAAACACGATAATTCACCTTATCAATTATTGATAAATTAATTGAAATTGCCGGGAAATTTAATTTGTATATCAACAAAATGTAAGGTTATGTAAACGTAAATAAATCCGTTATAAAAATCAAGTATGCGTTTTATTAAACAAAACCAAAAAAAAAAACAAAACAAAATACACCTACCTTATTTTTAGGTTATCCAAAATAAGATAAATTACAAAAAAATGCTTATCATTAAACAAAAAATGATTAAAAAAACAGAAAACAACACAAAATTTAAAAATTAAAAAAACAACACCACTAATAACACTCACATTGTAAACTAAACTGGCTCCATCTATACAATAACATTTCAACTATAATTACCGGAAACTGGTATTCATGACGCGACATCTATTGATCTTTTTTCTTACTTTCAAAAATCAATAATGCAATTTATGTTATTATTATTATTGTTATTAATTATTATTATTATTTGCAAGATTAATGTTAATTACGAGATAAGATCAATATCTGCATACAAATACTGTTAGCCTCTTATACTTTTGAAAAATCGACAAGGGTATCGATGGTCCTTGAAATAAACCACATATACAGGTTGAGACAGTTCATCTAGGAACATAGGAGAAACTACAAGAACTTCGTTTGAGTTGAAAAGAGATGGCTGGTAGAATCTTTATGAAATTACCCACCCACAAGACTGTCTTATGTTCCTATATGAAATGTTTTTAAACTGTATATGGTATCTCAGGGGTGTAGGTGGTGTTTATAATAAACCACATATGTACATGACATCCCTTCGGATCTATTTACAATTTAAAACATCTCTTTTATGTTTTATTATCGGAATATTCTACATTCAAGCGTAGGTTGGTTTTGTTTGTATGAGGACGCCGCTTACTATCAACAATACCAATTATGTTATCAAGCTCATCTAAAATTGTATTAAACTATATTTATTCCAATTTGTGAATTGCTATAAACAACAGCTTGTTAAAACTACCATGTTGGACTAGATTTAAACAATCTGTTTTTTTTTAAAGTAAACAACATAAACAAAAAATGGCACCTGGTTTTGCTACATTAAAACGCGGCAGTATCCAATTGCAAAGAGCTGCAAAAGCTGTAAATGGTAAATTTGTTTAAATAATTCAATTAAATTGTTTAAAACTATTAGATATTATTGTTATTTTATAGAACAAATCGGTTCAAGACAAGTTCTAGTTATATTTGTTGTAACAGGATTTGCTTTATGTGGTGTTGTTGAACAAAGTGCATCGGTGGCATTACGCGCAAATAGTACAACATCATTTTCAGATGCTGAATTTGCTGAATATGTTGAAAATACAAGTTATATAACACGTTATTGTCAAAATAAAAATAATAATAATAACAATAATGATGATGATAATGGTAAAATAACAAAACATGTTGTACAATCTATACCACATATAGAAATACCAATGACACGTACTGATAAAACTGAATCAATATTACGGCAAGCATTCATGTGGGGTACATTAATATCACCATTAGCTGCTAGTCGAATAGCAGCCAGATTTGGTGCTGAACAATTATTTGGTGCTGGTGTTTTGGGTGCTGGATGTTTTGCTATGATGGTACCGGCTGCTTGGTTAACACCATGCCATGTGGCTATCCGTATCGTACAAGGTGTTTTTATGGTATTATTTTTATTTGATAACTAAATAATGAATGATAAGAGTCTTTTATTTGATAATAGGGAGCTACATGGCCTGCTGCTCATATGTTAGCAGTTACTTGGATTAAACCAAAACACGTTAGTGCATTTGTTTCGTTATATACAGGTTAATTTTGCAATTTTGATGCTAAAATTTTGCATTCTAACTTGACTTTTCCAACTTCTTCGTAGCTGTAAATCTAGGTTATGCTATTGTTGGTATTTTGGGCTCTATACTGGTACGTTATTTAGGTCGTGATTGGTTGAGTTATGTGATTGCTCTATTTTCATTTTTATGGTACTTCCTTTGGTGGCGGTTTGTAGAAGAATCCTTGCACCCTAATCGCCCCAAAAGAGATGTATTCCACTTTAATCCACATATCTATTATTGATTAACGAAATCATTTGTAGGAACATAGAAATCTACCATGGAGGAGATTATTAATGTCAAAACCAGCATGGGCTTGTGGTATTGCTGTAATTGGTAGTCAATGGGCTGATGCTACACTTATGCTAGGCGTTACAAAATATCTCAACTTAGTTTATGGATTCTCAATTGAATATGTAGAAATTTTGATTTTTTTGCAAAGGCTAATTTTATTAAAATTTGGTAATTTTATAGCAAGACGTTTTACAATCTTTGCCACATATTGGTCATTTTCTTGCTGCTATCACTTTTGGAATAGTTGTTGATCATGTGCGGGAATCAGGAATTGTTTCAACAACGACTGCAAGGAAACTGTTTGTCTACTTATGTAAGTCCACATTAACAAAAAAGGTATTTCAAGAGGTCAGTTGCCAGGATAGAGCCATCACAGACCATACGTGGTACACTATTCGTAATTTATGAATCGTTGAAGTGCCTCTATAGCGTTAAACTATGAACCGCAGAGGACCCATCTCTGAACTCTACAGACAATCAAGTATTAGGAATATAATTACAGTCAGTCTTTTCCCGTTTTTAGCCCATTTCCCGCCAGCCGCCCTCATGTTCGTTTTAGGCTACACAGGTTGCGACCCATCTGCACCTGCTGCTTTATACACGGCCGCTTTAGCAATGACAGGTGCAACACCAGCTGGCGTCTTTGCAAGTGCTGCCGATATCGCCCCGAATTTCGCTGGTACAGTTTTCGGTTTATGTCAAACAGTTGGTGCTGCTGGTCTATTAGCTGCCAACTATGTTGTGTCAGAGGGGTTACACGGTTCGGTAATTTCATTCTAATTTCCTTTGAATTAATCAAAATTTGTGCGTTATTGTTGGAATAGTTTGCAGGTTGGTGGCGTTTAGTTTTCGGTGTATCATCAGCTGCATTATTGACAACAGCAACATTCTTTATGGCAATGGGTAGTGGTTCAGTACAAGATTGGAATGCACCTGGTGATATTGAACCGGAGTTGGAGCCAATTGAGGAACCATCAAGACTTGATTCAGTACTTGAATAGATTTGACGTAATTTGATGGAGGAAAATGCAATTAAATTGAGACCGTGTGAATTTTCCTTTACGAAAAACATAAAATTATACAAGAAAATGAAATTCTTTTCTTTGAATATTCATTAATTGTTTTATTTGTAAATTAGTAGAACAGATAGAAAACGACAACATTTTTGAACAAATTGCACAAAGTTCCCATGTGTTTTTCACATCTTTGGTAATATTTACATAACTGTAAGACAAAATAATGATAATAATAATAATGAGTATAAATATAATGAAATATGTACAAAATTATCACCAAAAATAAATATTTTTCAACTTCCTTTGCTAACACTTATCTATAAACAATTTACCCTTAAATCAATAATAATTCGTGTGTTTGTACCGTTTCGTTCTTGTTGTTCTTCTATCAACATCATCATCATCATCTGTTTCTTCACCTAAAATTTCCACATTTCGTACTGGTACTTTCTTATATTGTGGTACTGGAGTTGTATTCTCCATAACATCGTCCTCTTGTAATGGTAAAGCTGGATTAATTGCTAATTGCAACATTCTTAATAACAACATTTCTCTAACATCTGGTGGTAAATATTCGTCATTTAAATCTTGTTGGTGGTGCTGTTGTTGCTCATGTCCTGGTTGTAATAATCGTGCTACCCTACGTGTTGGTAGGTATGATCGTTCATCGGAATATCTTTGTTGTTGCTGTTGTTGTTGTTGTTGGCCTATATGAACAAATTGTTGTTGTTCGTCGTTTATAAATCTTTCAGATTCAGCTTGTTGTTGTTGTCGTTGTTCCGGTGGTAATCTTTGAACATAATAAGGTACAGGCGTTGGTCGATAGACAACCGGTCGATATCTTTGTTGATAAAATTCCGGTCGTCTACGTTGATTTGTTAATTCACTTATACGCTCCAATCTACTTTGTCGTATTATCAATTGTTGTAACAATTTCTGGAAATCACGTGTACTTACAGGAGGACTAATTTTATCGATATCGTTACCATCCTCATCGTATCTTTGTGGTGGTAATGGTTGTGGTGCTACTGGTACCGGTAATGGATAAGGTTGGTGTTGTGGTGGTACTTCTCTTATAAAACCATTCTCATCGACTTGTACAGGGATGGGTCGAAATTGTGGCGGTGGCGGTGGTTGACGTCGTACAAAAATCGGTTGTTTTGGTACATTTTCATCATAACCATCCGGTACAAGATGATTCTGAATTTGACTTAACGGTACTAAAATAGTACCTCTTTGAAATGGATGTCTTATTGCAACTAATGGTTCAGGTGTTGGTTGATTTGCTGGTGGTATTTGAACGACTGGTGCTGGTGTTGTTGTTGTTGTTGTTGATGCTAATGTTGATTCGGTGGTTGTTGTTTCTTGAGCATAATTATTATCATCTTGTTGATAACGATTTGGTCGATTGATTACAACAGGTGTTGATGTACTACTCAATAATGCACCTCTGGGGTGTGTTGTTGTTGTGAATAATGGACGTGGTGTACCTGCTGTGACTGATGAACTATAAACATCGGTTACATCACTACCCAATGATTGTTGTAACGTAAATACGTGTTGTTGTGGATCAAAATCGGTTCGATCTTGACTCAATTGTCGTCGTAATATATTATTACGGATTTGTTGATGTTGTTGTTGTTGTTCTTGTTGTTCTTGTTGTTGTTCATCTTCAACGACAGGTTTGATTGTAGGATCGTTCAAAATTGGATGTTTTAACGCTAATCGTTTAAATAATGGTAAATCTGCTGCAATATCAGGTCTTATCAATTGTCCTTCAGATTTTTGTATTTGTACATTTGATAATGTTGTTGATCTTACAATTGGTTTGTTTTGTAATAACAACCTTGGTGATGAAGTTGCATAAATTATTTGTGTAGGACTTAAAGAATCATCAGATTTTTCGGTTGTTGTTGATGATGTTTGTGTTGTTGTTGTTGCTGCTGTTGTTGTTGACAATGCCAAACTATTCTTCAATTTATTAAGTCTTGCAGTTGTTGAATAAATCGGTCGTCTAGTTGATGTTAATATCGTACGATTTACTTTTGGTATTCTTTGAACAACTGATGATGCTGTTGTTGCTGTTGTTGTTGTCGGTAATGGTGGTTTTGTTGTTACATCAGTTGTATTACTCGTACTATACGAGACACGTTTGATTTGGCCTGCTTCATCAACATAACCATAAGTACCTTTAATATTACCCAAAACATCACGACTTTCTATTTTAAACGTTCCATCATCGGCTTCATAACCAATCGTATAAGAACCATCATCATTAATGCGCTTTATTTGTTTTATAATTTCTAATTTGCCATCTTTCGTCTCCGATTCGACTAATTCTTCATCTTTAGCCTTTTCCTCAACTGTTTCTTTTTCAGTACTTGTTACATTGTTGATCAACACCGAGACAAGTAACGTTAGAATTATCTAGAAAACCAACATAATTTTGTAATTATAACAACAATTTAGTGCATTTTACTTTAAATTAAACAATAGAGTTGCAATAATTGAGAGAAAAAGTGAAATCTGTCACCAAAATTCCACATATGTTATCATAAAGAAATCGTAATAAAAACACAATTTGCTGTCTATTGTTTTTTTTATTATTGTTGATGATGACACATACCTTAGTTTTGATTGTTGTTATTGCCATTTTAATTCGTATGACAACAAACAACAAACACGTCTCCTCACCAACTGTTCCCTGAATGAAATCTTCACTTCCCTATATAAATTTCCAAACAATCCACCTCTTTGTTGTTTGATTCTTCATCCATAGTGGGAGATAACCTTCAAGGATCTTCCACCCACTATTATTACAATTATTGTTGTTATTATAAAGAGATTCTTGGATTTTTTTAAGTGAAAGTTATAATATTTTTTATTTAAATAAAAACAATTGACATCTGTATATTGATGAAATTATTGATCAGTTTTTTATTTGAATAAGTCAAAATTAGTTTAAACTTTTTCATAATTAGTGAAAATTACGAAATATTCTATTTCTACAATTTCAAAATAACAGTCGAAATTGTCCCATTTCTCACGATTATAAATTACTAGAATTTTGGTGGCAGCGCTCTATACGAATAATATAGTTTGCTTCAATGATTTTATTGTTGATGGAAAATTCTCTTTCTATTCATGAATATTTATATTTTAGTCTGTTATCTATACGGACAAAACTAATATTATCATTTGAGTCGGTTTGTAATTCTCATGCGAGAATTAAATAGTTTCCCTTTTAATAAATTTCAGTCTATATCAAATGGCCTACGGCTATAACAACGATTTTGGTTACTGGAAAGGCTCGCTTTTATTATCAAGCAAATCTAGGCACTAATTTTGATAACAAATGGAGCAATGAGGATGCTAGTGAATCATACTGATGTTGTATCGGCGTCTATCTTAATTATTGTTTAGTCAAAAAGAACTGCCAACCGCACTCAATATTTGTTTATAACGTGACTTTTTTCGCCTTCAGACACACCTAAGTCAAGAATGCTTCAGTTGTTTACAGTGGCTTGCTTCCCTTCGCTATATAGCTATATTAGAATCAGTTCTCCGATATGTAGCCACTTTTATTAATCTAAAGTCAAGCTGGACCTCGCAAAATAGATGATGTATAAGATATATTGAAAGATATAGCTTAAGAGTATTGAAAACTATGCTAGATCATAGAATATGTGGGATAAGAATAGTTTTTTTTTACATTTCCGCTACAATTTTGCTCACACCAAAGAAACCTTTTCGCACTGAAACAAATAAGTTCCGTATGATGCTCATTCCTTACTAAAAAGACTTATGATACCCTTATTATTTCCTGATTCGAGTATTAATGTCTAGAAGCAATGGAAATGCCCTTCTAGATAACCAAGACAAGGAAATATATTCACTGATACGGTAAAATGTAAAATTCTATTAAACCAAGTCGTAACGTGACAATGAACTTCAGTTATTCATATTACTTTTCAGAAGTTGACTCAATTCTACTCATTTCCAAATTACCGACAAGGGCACCTTTTCTATCAATGAACACTTAGACATCGTCTTCTAAACTCTTATATCGTGTTTTTGGCTTCATTCACAATCAAGCAGTTCTGACTTGAATTTGAAGATGGTAGCAAAGGTGGAGAAGTCAGCAGAACGACATGCGGCATTATGGTTTTGTTACGCTAATTCCAAAGTAATGTATTTCTTACTGGAACGCAATATTTAGAATTGTACATGCGAGCGGCCAAATCACTTGGCCCGGCATAGCGCTGGCCCTAGGATACTTGAATGATTAACAGGTTTTCGTATAACATGAACGCGGTCAATAATTACCTAATTTACGCGATACCACTAATATACGATGCCAGTTTTGCGCGATATCGATATGTATGGTTAAAACGGTTTACGCATGACCGCATACTTTTCTAGATCTATAAGACTCCATTTACACGATAAATTTCCTTGTCCTACACTATCAGTTGATCGTGTTGTATAAGGGCTGCCTAATAAGCAAATCTTTTAGTATCGAATTTCCGCCTTTCATCCACAATAATCTCATTATAATGGGATTATAATTGAATAAAATTAATAAAGTGTACTTTCTTTATTGAAAGTTTCACATACGTTTTATATTTTGATAATTATAATAATCTTGGAATTTTCTTTAAACAGAAGTCACCATACTTCCGTGTAGATGTGTGTGTGCGAATTTTTATTAAACAATAAAACATACATATAAGGACTAGTATTAAATGCTGTTTATTTAATAATTATGTAACAGATAATAGAAAAATGTAACAATAAAATTCACATATTAACATACGGAAATATGCCACTCTTTTATTTACTATCATTATAATGTATAACTATAAGTAACTATTTCAAGCATGCAAACGGATTATTTCATTTTCTATTTATTTTATTACTTCTAACAATAAGTAATAAAAGTGAAAATTTGTTAAACAATTAATTTTTCAGTTTTAATAATTTCTGGAATACGTTTAATTTAAATTATAAAATACTCATATCTTATTGCATAATTAAACAGAAAATTCTAAAGTAAACAGAACATTTAGTTTTCGCAATAAGGTCAAAACGATGGTATACAGGACATATTGTGCATTGTATTTTTTAATAGTTGAAAGAAACAAAAAAAAAAAAACTATCGTAACAGTAATAATAGTAAAAGACAAATATCTGAAATAATAAATGAATGTATAATATGAATGCAATCATTTCAGTCTGGGAATGGCCTAGATGCTGTTTTACAACAACAGTAATAAAGATATATACAAGAATTTGCGAAATTATTTATTCTTTTGATTTTTTTGTTTTTTGTTTTTCAGTTTTATCTGATTTTAAAAGTTAACGAAACAATTCATTGTT
Organism: Lydus trimaculatus; assembly: GCA_037414755.1. Taxonomy (NCBI): domain Eukaryota; kingdom Metazoa; phylum Arthropoda; class Insecta; order Coleoptera; family Meloidae; genus Lydus; species Lydus trimaculatus. The sequence continues at coordinate 90,297 of JAZBGY010000120.1, read as the reverse complement.
TCAATTATAGTATTTATAATGCCATTGATTGTTTTGTTTTTACTTGTAGATATACTCTTTTATGTCCTTAGATAAATAGAATAGTTAATTATAGGATATTCAATCTGAGATTTACAAAACTCAAACATTAATTAGACTGAAATGTTTGAATAGAAATGTAGAGCATTTGTGAATACCAAATTCCGCACTGACTATAAGTTAGATAGACAACCATTCGTACATTCCTCCGGATAATTTCGATTAACGCATAAGTGAAATATTTCCACTCTACATCATATCACTAACTCTAATTAGACGATTTAGGTTTTTTTCGTGTATTACATTTTACTTTCCCAAACTTCTAAGCAATTTAATTTTAATAAACCAACTTGATGAGTTATAAAGTACCTACACGAGATTTAGCTGGTTCCTTTTTAAGGATTATCAAAATCTGAATATTATACGTAGCTCTTATCTTATGCTCGTTTTGTAATTAATAAAACTATCTATTTATAATAGTCGAAAATGGTGGATGCGCCGGGCGAATCCGCATACCTTATATACCTGCTTTTATCGTTATTGCTGCCCTTCTCATGTTGACGCTGTTAGTGGGTTGAAGTAAACAATTTCTCTTCTGCCTTATTCTAACTAGGTGTTAAAGCACTAACCCACCGGTCGAACATGGTGTTGAAGATTTGACACGGGTTGTGACAGCAAAGTTTCATAATCTCTTTGTCATAATTTGAGTAATTTTTCTTATTATATTATATATATGGACGTAATTTTGTGAAATTTGAATAAATTCGTTCTCATCCAAAATACAAATTTAATTCAAAAGGACATAATTGCCATTTAGCTAATTTTTTGATTACAATAGCATTTAATGTGGAAGAGTCAACGACATCGCTATATTCAAGTAATACTTTTATTAAAATTCTTCACTATTATGTGGAAATAATGTATGACATTTGGGTATTGTTGATGGGGGTAGGGCTGCTGTGAAATATAGTACTGTTTTATTTATCAATTTTTTGTATTTTTAGTGACCGGTTACTGAAAGCATACATATCGATTCAATAATACTATAGACAGCAAAGATCTTTTACGAAGGAGTAGATAACAGTTATAAATTCGATAACCGCTCTATAAGTTATCGGACTTAAAAACATATTGTAAATAATATACTTTTTTCGAAATTTCGTGAACGTTTATCTGTTCTTTTTTGTTGTTGAAGTAACTTATATTTTTCACATAACGGTCGTTATTAAGTCTACTGATAAGTTTAAAATGTTTGGTTACATCCTGGGGGTTGTTTCTTCGAAAACTCACCATGCGTGTTAATTCAAATTCAACTTTGTCCTGGAGATGTCCTTCTCGATTAACCAGCAACTTATGTTAACAGTTTATCGAACACATACTCGTAGAATCCATGACCATCGCATCGATCGGGATGTTTTCTAGAAACCATGTATAAATACCTTAAACACTTTGTTATTGTGTAATAAAAGATATTTCTTCTTCAAATAAAACAATAACATGCCCCTAACTCCATCTAGAGTTTACATAAGTGTAATAGATGGCTTAACCAACGCTGTCGAGTTTAGTGAAATCGTAAAAGAAGTTTTATTCATTTCATCCACATATTTCCAGCAAACTTTCGTCTTCTTTTTAATGTAGGTAAAATATGAAAACACAGCTTGAGGTAATCTTTTGTTAAATAGTCATGAAAATTTGTAGTATATGGAAAAATCGATGCTCAAAAATGGTGGATGCGCCAGGAAAGTAGGTCTATCTCCGACACAATTATTTCTTCACATCTTTTTCTATTGTGTAACAGTCAATTAGCTGAATTTGCCTTGTTAGCTCGATTTTATACTTTTACATTCCAGTCTAAAAGATCATTGTTATAATGTGGACATACTCAATAAAGTACCTAATAGCCTTCCGAATTGCCATAAAGATTAGCATACAGAAAACATTCATATCATTTCGATTATGTGGACACACCTACATAGATAGATAAAAGATCATCGAGAAAAAACAAGTGTTTGATGATAAATGAAGACAAAATAAACACTAAATAGGAACATAATTTAATATAAGAAGAACTATTAGTAGTTAAATCATTAGAGTAGGTGTATAACATAAAAACTGTGTAATTTGTAGTCTAAGAATTTCATAATGAAATGAATCTAGACTGGTTTTATCGGTCAAAATAATAAATCAAAATTCAAATATAAAAGTTACGGATTTTTTCATTTTCTTTGTCTTTAGTTGAATTTGATGAGCATACTGCACGTCCCAACCAAGTATCCAATGTATTTCTCTAGTTTATCAGTTAAATTACAAAAGTATCTTAAGATCTTGGACCACAACGTCTAGAGTCTAGATAGTATTTGACAGTGAATACAATGGATTGGTAGCACAAGCTAAACGGGTTACAATCGTATTTATGACATACAGAATACTTTTGTTTGGATTCTCATTTAATAGGAAGACAGCAAACTTTCAATACCGACTCATAATAATCTAAAACCAGGTCTACATATGCGTGTACGAATAATCGTGTTATTTATCCATTGTTCGTCGTCGAATTTTCGTGCACGAATATATTTACAAACCACCTGTCTACACATCTTTTAACTTGGTGACATATATTCAACACTCAAACATTCGTCAAATAACAACTGATAACGGTACAACATGGCTAAAGCAAATATTCGTGCGCTTTGATGTGTATCAGTTTACCGACACTAGAGCAAACGTATTCGTGCTTGTATACGAACACGCATGTGTGGGCCTGGCTTAACACATATTGAGAGAGATATATATGTATACAGCCAATTTAATTTGAAAATTGATTGGTTAAAAAAGGAACAAAATCATCAGAAAAACAAGACTATATCTATCGGAAGGTAGGTGTAAATCATGAATCCCCAATTAATCATACATTCACCTGGAAGTTGTCAGCCATTAATTAAAGAGGATATTGTTTATTATTTTGATTTAACACAAAAAAACCTTAAATTGGAGCGGAGAAAGGTTTCCTACTTTGTGTAAATATAGAATGTTCAAAAGATTCATTATCAAACCTTGTCAAATTTTTATTAATTTAAAACCATCTTATACAGGTAAAAGCGTACAGAATCAATTTAATCTTGTCATCTGCAATCAAAACACTAAGTTTAATTCGAAGTAGTGAAATTACGAAATTTTGCCATTATGCATTGTGCAAATTTCTTTATATTTACCAACAATTAATTCTAAGAAAAACTAAGAATCCGAATAACGTTGTTTATACATTACCTTCAGGCATGTACGGATGGAAAATTGCATATCTCTATAACAATCCAAATAATCGTGAAAATTGAATTTCTCCAAAAAAGTTGTTGTGTATCTAGATTTTCACGGTCATTTCACCAAGAATCTTCTCTTATTAGTTATTTAATGTGGCCACTTTTACTTCCTCAAATTTAATTCGGTCAAGTCAAGCTTGGCTTACTATAATTGACCTTGATGTGAAAGTAATTTAGATCTGTGACCAGGCACATGTCCACAAATTAGCACTCGAAAACTCAACATTCCTAACAGCGGATATAAGCCGTAGTGTTGGTAGTTTCTCCAAAAATTTGTGTATAAAATTGTTCAAGAAAAAAAAACAGAATTCACTCATTAATATTTATTTAATTTGTGAAAAAAACACTCTGTATAATTCCTATCAGCTTAAAATTCAGGAAACGCTGTCTTGTCTAGCATGTTTAAAAAAACAATCATTTCACCCTATCCGTCTATTGAATAACAGGAAAGGAAAATGAAAGTTGATTTATGTATAACACGCTTCACTGTTTTAATTATTTAATTAATAGAAATCCAATTATTTTGCTATTTTGATCTTTATGTTGTAAATAATTGATAATTGTATCAGTGATTGCGAAATTTGTTTAAATCATTCAGTAAAGGATGAAACTGATAAGAAAATTGTGACAAAAAAATTTCACTTATTGTTTGAAAAGAAAGCAGATTGGAAGAAAGTCAATTTCCATTTCTAAACGACGAAAGAACGGAAACAATTTCTGTTTTTACACATGAAGAGATTAACGATTAGATAGATATACGGACGAGTCATAAAAACAATAATAAAATTCAACTATATACAAATATTTATTTTGTAAATACAGCTTTTATATAACAAAAATACAAATAATAATACATTGTTAAATTTAGAGAGAAGAAAAAAAAAACAAAGAATTTTTGTTATTAACGGATTATCTTTATATACAAACAAGAGAAAACTATATACTTGACCAATCAACTACATATTTGGTGATCTTTTTGATCTGAAAAATAATAAGGCACATTAAAGAAATTTATAAATAAATCTACGCTAATAGCAAGGTTAAATTAAACAATATGATAGAAGAGGAGAGATAGTGTATGGGCGTAGTTCCGACCTAGAACCTTGTACACTTCGTGAAAGAAAAAAAAAACTGATTCATGTCTTGATTACATAATCCAGGCGTGACCCCATACTCAACAATAATAATAGTAATAGTGATAAAGCACTTTCACTAAAACAGGACAAATACATTTTGTATATTAAAATTGTAATAATAATAATAATAATAATAATAAAAATCAGTCCGGAATTTTTAGTCCTTTTACCACTGACGATCTTGTTTATTTAAATTGGATGTTATGTCCTCTTAAAAATTGCTCAATTTGTCCTGTTGCTGAATGTTGATCAGTGGATGGTTGGATGTAGTATAACGGTTGTGGTTGTGGTTGTGGTTGTGGTTGGATTTGTGGCCGATGTTGTGCTGCTTGTTGTTGTTGTTGTTGTTGTTGTTGCTGAAGCCGAGCTCTTTGTTGTTGTACGAACAATTGTGCCGAATTTTGGAACTGCAATTCAGCTTGTTGTTGTTGATAAGCCGTTTGCGGACTTGGTAGCTGTGGTTGTGGTTGAGGTTGAGGTTGTCGTAAACTAGCCGAATATAATGGACTCTGTTGTTGTAATTGTTGCAAATTATTGAGTTGCCGTTGTGGTTGTTGAACATAAGGTTGAATGCGTTGATTCAACGAAAAATCACCATCTGTTTGTGGTAAAGTTTGATACAATTGTGTCTTATATTGTCCAGAACTTGGATCAAATATTAATGCCGACGAGTAGATTTGACCTGGTGATTTTGATTTGGTTGCTGTTTTTATTGTTGGTGGTGTTGGTGTTGGTGTAATTAAATTGTCTTGTTGGAATTTTTGGAATTCAGCATCAAAATCAAGATTTGATGATGGTTGTTTCAAACCAGGCGCCTGTGGTGTTGTTAATTGTTTCGGATACAATAATGATGGACGTGGTGTTACAGCAAGTTGTAATAATTGTGGTCGATATGTGGTTGCCGGTAATTGTGTCCTAGTTGATGCTGCTGTTGGTGCAACCGGACGTGGTGTAATACTTACTGGCGATATAGTATTATGTTTATAAATAAAGGAAGCTGGTGTTGTTGATGGTAATAATTGCGGACGTTGATAGATTTGACTATCTTCACTAGCTGTTTGTTGAACGTATTGTGGTCGGGTTATATAACTTGGTCGACGTACAGGCTATAAAAATTCAAAATTAATCAATTAACTTAATAATAAGCGTAATAAAAATTGTAATTACTTGTGGTCTGAGTACTTGTTCCGGTTCTGGTTCTTCTTCTTCACCTTGATCGTAATTCGTTTGGAATAGAGTTAATGCAGGTTTTGGTGCAACAGTTACAGGCCGTATTGGTCGTATTGGTCTTGTTGGATAATTTGCAGGTGTATTACTGTCATTATCATCAGATTCTTGAGTTCCTTGCTGTTCAGCATCATCTTGATCTTCTTTTGGTGCATTTGGATCACAAGGATTACCAGATACATAAGTGAATTCTCTTTTATTACCATCTGGATCTACATAACCGTATTTACCACGTACTACACAATCAGTACCACGTGTCTCCTCTTTAAAACTACCATCAGCAGCTTCATAGCCGAACGTGAATGAACCATCATCATTCACTTTATTATAATTACGTATTGTTTGTACAGGTGGTTGTTTAGGTGTATCTTTAACTCGTGCACTAATTGCTGCAGATGCAGCTAACGATTTACGTGATTGCGGTATATAATTATCTTGAATACTACTACGTGATGCTGCCGTTGGTTGACCGTAAAGACCATTATATTGATCGGCTGATGATACTAAAACAACACGATGACGTGGATTTTCTTCCTCATCATCTTGTGGTTCGGCAGCATAATACTGAACTGTTTCTTCTTCATCTGGTTCGTGTTGGATTGGTTGAACGCGAACTCTTCTAGATTCAACTAACGTTATTATTAACGTTCCATAAAGAAGTAGTGCTAACCACTAAAAATACAATAAGAGAAAATCAATTATTTTTATAATAATTGTTGAGAAAGTTGGCAAATTTTTTTGATAAATCTTGATGATTTCAATAGTGCGTCAAGTAACCGAAACTAATTTTAACGTCAACAATAATCTAATTAATCAACAATAGATGAAAGGATTGTGTTGAAACTTGGTGAATGTTGGTTAACTTATTGAAGGGTGATGTAGTTACGGGGTGTGGTGTGTTGTTAAATTATTTGAATTTGAATGGATAATAGGCAAGATCGTGAACAACCTACAGTTTATCGATTGACAAAGAAATTTCACTAGTGTTGCGTACATATCGAACTAATTCTCATTCAATTATAAATGGAAGAAAAAGTGAAAATTATCTATTACAACTTACATAAAAAACCATTAAAAATACAATACGCAATTAAATATAATTAATTATGGAATTTACAGAAAACTTTGTTTAGCTGTGATTTTAAGAGTGTTAAAGGTTCAAGGACGATTTCTCTATTTTGTTTTTAATTTGTTATTATCTTGTTATTATCTGATTAATCATCTGCATGTATGTCCTAGAGAATAATTAGAATAGAGGAATGGAAACTGAATCGTAAACATAAATGTGAACCGGTTGCAATTTCGAATCACCAGGTGAAGGACAATTGTTGAAAGGCGTGGTAGATTTTTCCGTTATCCCATCTAATATACTCTTTCTTATACTCTCAATTAACCGAAAACGGATCATTAGAAAGAACCAAGGTGAAATCCTGACTTGCTTCTTTTGAAACTACCTGACAATACACCGGAATGAATATCAATTTTTCTCTCTCTCTATATATAAATTTTAATTTGAAATTATGAGATTTTCTTCCAGAAATTGTAAAATCCGTGCGAATTATCGAACTATTAACCTTTAATTTTGCAATTTTACAATTATGTAACTTTAAAACGTCATATATGTGGAGGAAACTGAAGACAATTCTACCATAACGTGGCCCTAATTGATAATTATCCTTCTAATGATCATTATTGAAGTTTTAGAAAAATTCTTATAGTAAAAGTTGTAGTAAATTATTGGAACCCACAAAAAAAAAATGTGTGTTGCGACGAATTATATAAATATGGGCGTATATTTCCGCATATTAATGATAACAAAATCTAGTTTCGCGCTTCCAAAACATTACATAATCCTACACCTGTCTTGATATGACAGCATTACGTTTTCCAAAAATCGTTGAGCTTCAATTATGCAATAATTAAAATCGTATAGGAGTAATTAATTAAAAATTTAAATCCCATTAGTACAGTTATTCCTCTAATGATACAATGTTGAAGCAATGTTTTCCCATAAAGAACAACCTATAGCTGTAAGGAACTGTTACGGTAAGAATCGTTGAAGAATGACAAGAATTTATCGCTCTATTTATAGAAAATCAAATTTACGAAGGATATATTTTTGCAAATAGAAGAGAATAAATAAATAATTATGTTGTTTATTATTTCACAAGAAATAATAACATACAAGACAGGAATATAAACAATATGTGTTGCAAAATGCTTCAGCTTTTGTCAATTACATACGAATTTTTTTCCAAAAAAAATAATTAACAACAAAACTTTACCAACATTCTAAACATTAGAAAGTGTTAAAAGTTATAATAATAATAAAACAACAATCCAGTTTTGTTTTTGTTTTGCAGTTTAATTTCGTTCACGATTTGAAAAGTAAAAGTATATCTGCATAATCAACGGCGTACAATTACCGTTTCCGATAAAATCCACCATTCATTCAAATTATTGCAATTTTGTATAATTTTAAAAATGTAAACATAATAAATTTGTTAATAATAATGTTGGCAAACCACAATTTTTATCAAAACAAAAAAAATCCTCAATACTCACTGAACCTCGAAATCCCATTGCTTCTAATCAAAAATTCGGTCGGTATAACCGAAAAAAAACCAACTGAAATCAACACTGAATTGAAACGCAGTCACGTTATTGTTATTAATATTGTTGTTGTTGTTGTTGTTGTGAATGAAACCACTGTAACTGTACGATAGTGAGAGTAAACTCTGTAATAATGTGTTATAGTGGACTAGAGCACTTGTATTTATAATTTTTCTACGTTGACTGGAAGAAAAAAACGAAATAGAGGGGCTATTCTTGTTATTTCTAGACAGTTGAAATATTTTTTATTAATAATTATGTTCAGTTATGCATTACTAATACAAATCCGTGTAAAACAGTTAATAATATTTAAAGGAAATGGTTTTAATTTCCAACATTTATGCGAAAGTTTTGCTGTTATTATAACATAATTGAATTTATTTTGAACGACATTTAATTGCAAAATTACGATCGAGTCAATTATTAATAGTCATAGAAATAGGTGAAATTAATTAATTCTTGAAAAAGTCCAGGGCCATTTTGTTATTTTGTCATTCCGGCACAATTTATACAAATTTTTTGTTTAAGAAATAAAATATTTAACTAATGGCATGTAATTTAATATATTTCAAAAGTCTCCTGCTATTAAATTACCAGAGACAAAAAGTTGGGTCTTGCCTTTAAAGCTATTCAAAAAGTGCTTCAAAAAAGTCGAAGGTTTTCGTTGTTTAGTAGATACCGATTCGTTCCAAAGTACACAAAGTTGAAAATTATCTAAAAAAACTCATTTTATACACCATTTAAGCCTAATTGTGAACCTAAATATCAAGGCTCATCCGTTGAACAAACTGAATTCAATTTCCGAAATTATTTAAGTTTAGTCAATAATTTGAATGACGGGGCGTTTTTTAATGAAGTTATTAAAAGAACTTTGGAAGTCAGTTGATTAATGTTGCATCGAAGTCTCCTTACTTTCCTTCAAATATACCGATAAAGGTCGATATGTTCTACTTTGAAATAGTGGAAAGTTCCCACGTCCAATCAGTTTCTCAATGTTAGCTTTTTGTCAACAAAAGTAATAGAGGAAACTGCTTAGCATTTCACTGCAATCCTTCAGTTTTGTTCCAAAGTTTTCTAACTAAAATAGAGCCGGACTGATGTATAGAGTGTGTCCCGGAAAAAGAGATTTCCTGACGCCCATTTACGAAAAAAACAACTATTGTCCTCCATATAATCATTCAAAAACTTGTTCATGGTCGTGGTAATGATTTTATTAATTATCTACAAAAGAAAATTGTGCAAGTAATTCGAGCATCAGGAAAGGACAGTACAATATTCCTAATTCAATTAGTAAAACTGCTATTTTGATATTTCTATGCCCCTAGAAGGATGTCGCACTTACTCAATTTGGTACCATAAACTGATAAGATGGCAGGTAATACAAAGATATCAATAAACAATTCACAACAATTTTAGTAAGCATATTCACATCCGGATCCGAATCATGGAAAATAATCGACAGTAAATACTTTGTGCAGTGGAAAGGAATTATTGGCGGAAAAGTGGTAGTACATCCAGAAAGTAAAGTCTCCGGAATGAGGAAGTGAGACACAGAATAAGAATAGACGAAACAATTAAGTACAGAATTGAAAAGCACCAATTAATGGTATGGTAATTTACAAAGGATACCACACACAAGGTGGCCAAAAGGTATTTTGACGACGAAAAGGTGATGTACTTTTGAGAGTGCAAAGAAACGAAATTATAGTTGGTCATGGACGCAAGAAATCTTCAAGATGGCTGAAGCGGTAGCACCTACAAAAAGCTCGGCCATTTGAGGTAAGCACAGACCTCCCAACAAAATATTGGCGACACATTTGTTGGGCACAGCAACTTGAATTTGGATACATGCTTTCAACAGAGTTGCGGGTCCAAACTCGAACCAGTTGCTTTCATCATAATAGTTACCATGCCCAAAAACGAGAGAGAAGATGATGCCAGAGACAGTTTGTAAAGAATTGTACACGCTACGAACTGAATGTCTGATTTATTTTTGAGCGATTCCGTTATTTCTTCAAACTAACAAAATCTGATTTTTAAGAACTTCTCTGTTTAGTAGCCCCTAAAATCTCCAAAAAGGATCCAAACTACCGTGCCACTATTCCAACATCAATAGGGGGATGCTCTGCGATGTTGTTGACAACATTGTCTAGACTAACAATGAGTGAACAAATTTCGAACAAATTTCTTTGATGTTCTACAGCCCGATGTTGACGGGCATCCAACAACTGGTCCCCAGTTGCCGACACCAGTATCAACATGTTATCAACATTTTGTAGGACGATCTGTACTTACCTTTACGAGATGCTGAATTCAAATAAAAGTGTTTCTTTATAAATGTCATAAATCAAGACTTCAGATCTAGTTCTTCAAAAAAAAAAAAAATGGTTTATTCTAATTGGGATCGTTGTCTCACAAATTATTGAAATCTTTCACTCCTAAGAATGTGTAAGTTTCAAAATTGTTGGAATTTGAACAGTCTGATCAACTTTTGAAAATCATACCCAGTTTTTTGCTATAAACAACAACAACAAAGAAGCTACAGTTTGGTTACCTAACGTTGTGTTGAAATCCTTCAATTTTAATCCAAATATATTGGAAAAAATGGGAGTACAAAATAACGAAATCTGGCAAGTATTTATGTCAAAACAGAACACATGAAGTATACACTTTTAAAATCTTACTCCCACAAAACAAAAATAATTTTAGAAATTCGGTACAAATAGACATAAAAACAATAATAAATTTTAGATCCTTCACCTTATGCACTCCAGCTTTTATCGATACAGAATATTGATTAAAATGATTGATTATGTTGTCAATGATTACATAGCTTTATTGAAAACCATAAAATTGTATCAGATAAATTTAAACCTCCAGGTGAAATTGTTCATTCCTTTTTATTTCGAGACTGCACGCTATAGATTAATTAACAATAGATTTTCCTTTGCTTTAGGAAAATATCTGAATGACAGATTTCTAAATTCTAACAAATCTATGATTTATTGTAATTACAAAAATATAATGCTAATAAAGAAGTAATTATTTCGTATCAAAATAGTGAAACTATTGTATTGTTATTCAATCTGTCGATGATTATAAGGAATTTGCAATTGTATATGCAGCTTTAATATTTAGAAAAAAAAATGTATGTAGTTAGATATAATTTTCAAATAATTGCACGCTAGTGCATTTTTAAAAGTGAAGAAAAAAATTGTTTAAATTACAACATCAAATCTTTTGTTCCTTGTTTTGTATTCTCTTCTGTTTTTTCTAAACAGTCAAGTTTTACAAAAAAAAAAAACTCTCCAACAATAACAACTCAAGTATTGTATTTTGTCCTAAATTTTGAAACATCAAAGATATGCAAAAATGCTGTGTTAATTGTACAAATTTAATGAATAATTGAAATGCTGTCGTTACATGTAATGACTGTCTAACAACAACTACCACCAATAATAATAAAATTGTTGAATAACAATTAAAGTTACAAAATCCAAGTCTTGGGTCATCTTTTTTCGCATATTTGTAAAATGATCTCAATTAATTACTGTATTAATATAAATATGACTTAAGTAGCGGAACAAGTGAAATTGGTCTAAAGTTGCGTCGTAATACTTTCTTTTCATTAACATACCCATGACGCCCTCTAATCTAATTTCACTTTCAATTCCATTATCACATGTGCTTATTTGTAAAATTCAAGAATTTGGTTCCTAATTGAGTCATGGAATTTCTCACCAAATATGATATTAGAGAGCAGGGTTAAGTAAACAGTTCTTTCCATTTCGTTACTTTATAATTCTCGAACAACAAGAGAACAAGTTTAACCTTCAATCAAAATTTATTTTATTTCATAAAGATAGACGTCGACTATTGTAGCAACGTCTGGTAGTCGTATCAACCGCTTAGCAATCAGTTGCGTGCCCAATCAAATACAATAAGTTGTGTAATGCAACACCTTTTAGTATACTTTTCGTTCAATCGAAGATTGATGAAATTGAAACAGGCCAAGTCAACAGTGATACATGTCTGTTTTTATATAGCAAAACCCACAGATTTAGAGAGAACGTGGATATGGTAGCATTTCAAAATCTCATTCAAGTAGTTTTTGTTGTGAATTAAAGAAGTTATGTGAAAGTCATCGTCATTTAATTGCAATCATCGAACATAATAAACGATTCCTTTCGCTTACAACTTAACATTGAATTTCTATGTTTTTTTTTCCTTCTATATTTAGAACTATTGATTTTTGTAGAAAAAGCAAGTTGAAGTGTGTATATATGAATAGTGGAGATTTTTTTCCCACAAATCTTCGAGAAAGTGATCCTACTTTCAATGTAATCACATTCCAAATATGACAATATTTTGCTTTATAAATAGAGATATTTTTATATAGAATCGTTTACATGTTTCTGAAAACTGTACTATAACTACATGTTTCTGGCGTACAGATGGTTAAGCCATTAAGCTAGGTTAACATCTGTGTAAAGCATGGAGTGTTTGATTTAAAAGAAAAATAAATTGCAAATCTCCCAAATTCGAGGTTTATGCCTCCTTTTCAAAGAAAGTAACTGCAAATTTAGGTGATGTGAATCTTGTTTTCACTGAAATGGAGTTCCCAAAAACCACTGAGAGTTCCATTATGTTGTTATCATAACAGAAGAACTCTCTTAGGCACTCTCAGAAGTTTTGTTTATTCTTTACGACTCTTATTATCCTAACACAAAAGCAGTAAGAGGATATATTTTGGGCAAATCTTGGTGTGCTGATTTTCTCAATTGTAGGATGCTGCAGGTTACTTGGACGTTATTTTCAACTTTCCAATATACAAAAATACAGGTAATTCCATGATGGTGTATCAAAAAGTAACAGGGCATTTCTCAATACAGACCTTCTACGTAAAGAGCAGCATCATTCAACATAGGTCACCTCAAATCAGTCTTTTGAACATTAATTATTTAGTGTTGAAAATGAAGAATGGTCAGGTAAAGCCAAATCTGAACTTATCTAAAAGAGTGGTCTGGCGTATTATTGTGATGGAATAACACACGCTAGACGCTAGTGGCATTTATTCTCAATTGTAGCTTTGAGTTTGCTCCAAGTAGTCTACTAGTATAACTTTTAAGCTGACTAATTTGTACCCCTTTTTTGATTCAGACCTTCTCTTTGGCAACCACTACCCATTGGTGACGCGTTTGCAAAAATTTGTCACATCTACCTAAACCTTGTTCAAACTTTAGGAGTTTCAGCTTTTTGAACTGTGAGCAATCAAGATTCCGTAGACTCATCCATGAAAGATGTCTAGAAACTTGAGTATTTCCGTGTAGAAGACTCGATCTCTGTCTAACACTGGATAAGCTCTAGAACGAATGTCTGCGTTGAGTGTTGTCAACTTTGAGCTTCTCTCTACCTTCTCAAAAACCTTTTTAGGTTCGACCATAAGTTTAATCTTCGATATAGAGTCGACCTCTTCTTAAATCCATATCAGATTCTCTTGACATTAAGCATACGTTAATACAGACAAATTTAAGCATAATACAAATGACCGACCTCCAGAAAACCATTCACTATTATTTACGAAACTAATTTATAATTAATGACAATAACAAAGTGTAATAAACCTGAAGAAACCTGATAGCCCTAACGTAGTCTCCACGAGTGTGGGTTTATGCCGGTATCTAGTTACGTCACTGACTGAATCAAGTAATTGCAAAATAATACAGCAGTTGATACAATTTCTATTATTATTTAACACGTTTTTCAGTTACGTTTGTCGAAGAAATCATTCTTTAATGTTTCATCTACCTTAGACGCGAATTTTTTCCCTGTTGGTTGGTGAAATAGATAAAAATTTCAAATTCAAATTGAATTAAACTAGAAATTACGGAGAATTATAATTGGAAATTTACCATCATTGATAGAGAGTGAAAATATTGTAGATTAAAAGAAACAATGTTACACTCCAATAGTTTGTTCTATTTTCTACTTTATTGATTTTATTTATATATTTTTCTTTAATCACTAACATGATCAAGATGAATCTCAATTAAAATCAACCATCCATAGATAAATATCTGATGATTAGTATTAAACTTGATCTGATTTTATTCATTTACCTCTCATTAAACATTCACTAAACACAATTATGGTGTAATATGGTTAACTTTCATCTACATTTAATCGACCTAGAACTTTTTAAGATGATAAATTGAACATTTTCTAAAATTTGTTGGAATTAGATCATATCTATTTCATACAAATTTAGATATAACACAACAAAATAACGTATAGACCACTTATGGCAAAATTTCATAATAATAATAATAATAATAATATATAGTTTTTCCAAAAATAAACGCCCATGAAACGTCGGCTAGATAACAATGCTTTCTAAAATAAATCGACGCAAATCATTAACTTTTCAACGGTTACCTATTTTAAAAAGAATCTAAACAAACGCATATACAGATTTTGTAAAAATTCTATCACGAATTAGCCTTCATATACCTCTAGGTATAGATAGTATTCATTCGGGGAACATTACGAAAAGAAATTAAAACAACAACAAAGAGTTGAATTTTTGAACGTTTTATAAATTGAAAATTTAATTTTACAACAACTCGTTTCTTTTGGGAAGGTCGTTCATTTTACTTCTTTTATATCTTATCTCTGATGTAATGAGGTCGATTGTATTAATAAAGGAAATTCTGTATTGTTTTGTTTTTGTAGACATGATAAATCAATGTGTGTCTGGAAGTTTGACAACCGTCTTTAAGCCTGTGAAGAAAATTACAATTCTTTATTATAAAACAATTAACAAAATAATTGTTTACAATTGTATGTTGAGATTACATAAATTTTATAGAATTTTGCAATTTTTTTACAATAATCAACCTCACTTAGATAAAACGACAGTAATTAAATCGAATGAGATTTCAAGGTTCGTTGCCTAATGTCCTATTGAAGTCTACTGATGTTAACTTGTTGAAATGAATTATTAATGAATCCAGGAAATATTATCAAAAATCTAATAAATTTCGTCTGACTTTGAGGATATTGTCTGAGATTTACTAAAATTTGATTTTAATATCAACAGGAAATGATCTCATCTATTGCTGATTTGTTTATTTGCAAAAAAATTCCATTTCCTTAATTTTGGTCTTTTATGAAAGTTGAGTATTTTTGTAAAATTCCTTCAGTTTCTTTATACTTTTATTTTGCAGATTTCTTCTTTTATATGTATATCTATACCTCATAATATACAGTTAGATCTATTCTATTGATATCAAACACTACAGTCAATTAAGAGATACTTAGAAATGGATAAACAGCCGGTAAATGTTGCGGAAGAGAAACTTGTGCTTCTAACAGAATCAACAAAAGCTTAACATCTGTATCTTGTATTGTATTTGTACGAATCATTGTCAATTCAATAAAGCGTTAAAAGCTCACTTTTTTGTGTTGCGCATACACGACCTTTCTAACGGTAGTTGTTATCCAAAGCACAAGCATGATTTTTAGTTAAAATGGACAATGGGACTGCTATAGGAATATATAGACCCAACTATAGGGCATATTTAGCCTTAGGAAAGTCGCCAACCATAATGCATGCCGAAACTCTTGTAGAAGAAATGTGCGCTACACAAATATACATCTTGACAGACAGCATGCCAGGCGGTGTTAAAAGCTCTGAAGACCTGCAGCCTCGAGTCAAAAACCGTTTGGGAATGGCGTCAATCTCTGAAACGACTGGCTAAGGACAATAAACTTACCCTCACATAGGTGCCAGGGCATCAGGGATTTGTTGGAAACGGAATAGCCGATGATCCCGCAAGAACAGGTGCTATGCTCGGTACTATGGCTCCACTCATAGGTCCGGAGCCATTCTATGGGCTAGCCAAGGCCAACAAAAGGTAGGAAATCTGTTCTTATTGACTATGTACCCAGAACTGAGAATGCTGAAAAGTTGCTACACCTAAGTAGGGACGAACTAAGACTGGTAATGGGGCTCTTAACTGGTCACTGCCTAGTGAGATACCATCTCAAAAAACTGGGCAAAGCAAAGAGTGAGAGATGTAGATTGTGTGGATCGGATAATGAAACCTCCGAACACATACTATGCAAATGTGATTCGTTGGCTCATGTAAGACTCACCTACCTAGGCAGTGCGATTCTATCACCTGCTGAAGTGGCGTAGAGGTCTCCCAGAGAGATAGCTACATTTGCTAAAAAGATACTTTTCCTGTAATATTAGTAGATGAAGGGTTAAGAAAAATATATCAGCTGTGGTCGCAGTTCAGGAAGGCTGAAGAAACCAAACGACCCCTATAATCTAATCTAATCCGATCCACGTTTTCAGCACATTTTTTAATTTTTACTATTTTGTTATGCATTCCTAAGCTACATGAAGGCTAGTTCCAATTTTGTGATCTTCTAAAGCATATGTTAAAGGAAGCCTCTTTGAACACACTTAGTTAAAGTGCGTGTTACCGGAGAGTCAGCTCTACTTTTCAATTGTCCATTTAGTTTAATTGGAGGTTTGGCTGAATTTTCTAAATTTTTATTTCATCTCTACCAGAATGTGTGTTCGACAATAATTTTTGATTCGTGTTTAAAATACAGCTACAGGTGTCTGTTAAGGAGAGCTCTATTGTATTTTAAAGTTATATAAAGAGATCCTAAAGCTAACTCATTATTTATAATCCGATTTTACAGCTAAATTATCTCCTTTTTCCTTTTTAAAGCGTTGAAATTGTTACCAAATTTTAGATTCGACAGGCCAATTTAAGAACAAAATCAATAACTATCAATTATATATAATTATTATTTATAGACAAGCTGTTGTTTAACTGTCTGACTTTTTGGGTTTTCAAATTAGAGAAGTAAATTTACAATTGCTATTTTCACAGCGGATGTTAAACTGAATGGCAATAGAATAATAAATCAAAGGTTAATTAATACAATAATGATTAATGATTGTTACAAGACACACTCTTAATCTACCTTAGACTAGTAGGCTCGACTTGAAAATTAACAGTAAAAGTGTTAAGAGCAACATTATTTCTAAGACACTGAAAGAATCAGAATGAGGATGATGATTTTTGAACTTCTACTACTGTAAATCTCTGTCAAGTCAGGACTTGACAGTTAACTGTTCAATCAAAAATAGAGTTGAGTTTAATTTGGTAAAGCACAAAAATTTTGATATTCATGAATAATGTAAAAACGTTACACATCAAGCAACTATTCTTAACATCGAAATGCGTGAAGAAGCTATAACTGAGAAAACAGCCTCTGTTTAATGATGCGTAATGGAGTTCCTGTTTTAACAGATAAATCGGCCAAATGAAAACGGTTACAGTCAGTATAAGAATGGCTAATTTATATTCACAATTTGAAAGCCAAAAGGTCCGAAACGACTCCTAATTAACACTATATTAGATTGAGAAAACATTTCAGTCATTTTGAAAGACTCTATGAATACATCACAGTCAAAAAACCACTATAATTAAAGATACGAATCTGATGAACATTATTATTCAAGATTGGAATACTGATTCCTCAAATAAATTCGAAAAAAAAATTCTTGCATAACTCGATATAATTTTAATTTTGTTGTAAACAAAAACCCATAAGGTTATAGGTCAATGATTGTAGTAAATTTGTAATTGTTTGTTTTTTGGCAACAACACAATTCCGCCTAGTTCAAACTAAATTGGTAACAAAAAACAGGATGCTGATATTAAACCTTGACTTGAAGATATTAAGGAAGTAGGTGAGCTACCTACAGATTTAACAATAATTGCCTACATATTCTTTGGAACACGATTTCATTGGTAGATTTTCAGGTTTGTTGAAGAAACGTGAAGAGAAATTTGTAGAGAATCATAACAATTTTTCATTGTCAACAACTAGTTGACAAAAACCGTTTTTATCGTAGCATCATTACAATTTCACTATCTTTATCATTATTATTATCTTTATGAACTAACAAAATTAGTAGAAATTAGGGCATAATTGTTATTATTCTTGTTGTTCATCAAATAGTTAAGATGATGTCCACAAATTTTTAGAAAGTCTGAACTAACATAATATTTTTTTATTCTATAAACTTTATAGTCAACTGACGAGTGTTAATGTTGTTAATTTATGGTTGAGAATTGGTATAAAAAATTGGCATGAGACAACCAATTTGTCTAATGTGTCGATTTATATAAGATTTGTTCTAATTTTCATTCATTATGCAATAATAAATAATTTCATGATTGTCTACATGTACAAATTCAATATTTAATTATTATCCAAAAATTCCTATGTGATCTTATTATGAAACGATAAAATAACTAATTATCTTAATTAAAATTCGAACAATACTGTGAATTTTAACAAAGAATCGAATATAAACCTATCAATCATCAAAAAAATTGAGATGTTGTAGTGATTGTTTATAATGCAAGTCAGTTGAATTTGGCAATCGTACTTGCATAGTTTCTGTTTTTTCTATACACTGGTTGAAAAAGAAATACAAAAAAAATGCTGCAATATCTGATACGACAACTATGTCACTATTTTTTTTTTGTCTTTCACTAATAATAATTAACGGTATTGTCCCAAAGTATACCTTTTTAATATTACTAACTCGTCTTAATGGCTTATTCAAACTTATTACAAAATACATAGTGGGTAGACTACAATATAGATGGGTGGTCATGTAATATATCTTGTAACTTGTATTTGTCAAGCCATAAAGTTGTATTGTATTCAAATCCAATCAGTTAACAATAAAATTGTTCCAAAGACCTTGATTACATGTACTACGCTGTTGTTTTGTTGGTGGCATATAGCAAACAAAATAAAATCCGCAGAAGTGTACTTGTTACGAGCATGTAGCGAGCATTTTTCTATCTTTGTAGCATACTGGTACCCGCCCTGCTCTAGCGCCTGGTCCGGTCTATCCGTTCACCAGGACCGACCCTATTAACCAATAACTAAGCACTAGCAGAATGGCTTAAATGAAATGAAAATGACAATTTTAATATCAGTTCAATGGAATTGATGAAGCCAGTCGTCTGTTGCCTAAATTACTGAAATCAACGATCATTCCTTTTCCAAAACGAAGTAACATGATACGACGTGACAAAATTTGCCCAATAAGCCTTATGAGTCATACTTTAAGAAGTTTGTTCCGTATTGTTCAAAGCCACATTCACAATTACGTCCCTTTCACATTATCCGGTTTTGACCGTACGGTAAGATTTTTTTTAGCCGACTCAACAACTCTGCAGTCCCATTCACATTACATATGTTATAGTCCAAGAGGTGACCGCAAAAAATGGTTCCTATTTCTGAAAGGATGAAACTTTCAGAAAACATAGTATTTATGGTGACAATTGTCACTAGCCTATATAGGCAACCCTACGGGAACCAGATCCCACAGCGGAAAAACCACATTTCCGGTACTAATTTTCTACTCCCATAAAGTTAAAGCTTTAAATTTGTATCAAATTGTAGGTCCATATATATATGGTTGCCTTTCTAAATATTGATCGCACATATTGACAACCCACTTTCAAAATTTTTTTTTCATGTTATTTCAAAATGGGTTTCCAACATGTTCAATCAATATTTAGAAAGGCAACCATATACAATTAATACAAATTTAAAGCTTTAACTCTATGGTAGTAGTAACTGCATGAAAATTAGTACCGGAAATGTGGTTTTCCTTAGGTAAACCTTCGATATCGTCTAGCACAACGGGTTGTTGTACAAAGCTAAACAATGACTCCCAGCTCCATACAGCACATTAGTAAAATCGTATTTGACTGATAGGCACTTCAGATGAAGAGTAAATGGAGAAACTTCTGAATTGAAACCTATTAAATCGGGAGTCCCACAAGGGAGTGTTTTGGGACCTTATCTCTACTTACGTTAGTTTATACATCTGATCTGAGCAGAACTAATTACACAGTGATAGAAACATTCTCAGACGACACTGCTCTCTTATCAATCAACGAAGTCGCGGTAATCGCAAGCTTTAACCTTCAAGAATATCTTTTTCAGCTGGACAGTTTGCTCCAAAAATGGAAAATTAAAATAAATGAAACTAAATCTCTAATAATAAAATAAAACAATAGCGTTGTCCCTATCACAAGCCTTTTTGCATAATGTTGACATATATGGCGTTGATTTTGAATAACTTTTACCTCTTCCCGTGTACGAGAATTGAGCAGCCGACTAGTTTGTGATTATAGTCTCAAAGCAGTTCGTCACTAACTAGGCTCTCCGTGTACGAAAAGCCTTAGTATAGAGCAGTTTGGTTTTTGAGATAATCTGCGTACGAAAGACGCGCTTTTGTACATAGATACTCTTCTTCACAGATTCTAAGAAGTAAAAAAGCCTGTATATAATGTGTTTCATTGACTACCAAAAAACTTTCGATTTAGTACAACATAACAAACTTATGGAGACGCTAATGAATGCTTGTCTCTGGATAAAATCGATACAAGCTGACTGTCTTTGTTTTACTGAAACCAGGTTGCTACAGTTAGGATAAACGGAGAGGAAGACCAAAAAATCGCTATAAAAATAACAGTAATGAGTATTACGGGAGTGTATTCTATCTCCCAGATTTTTCAACTTGTACACTGAAATTCAGATAAATTCATCACGACGAAGGTATCAAGATAGGATACGTGGTACCAAAGCATGCTCAAAATTCTATGTACTAGCCATACAACCAACAATAGCATACCTAGTAAGCTCCGTAAATTCGCATATTTAGGAGAGGAAAAGAAATTTTGGCTGAGTAATCATTGTCGGGGTTTCCAGTCAAGGAGCTATAACATTTCACACAAGATCTAGACGCATATAGCGAAAATGTTAACATGGGAATCATCAACACTTGATGGAACCTAACATCATCAATAAAAGAAGAATGTATCAAAAGTTGTAAATCTACATACTAATGGTAATCTTACCAGTCTCTATTTTTGTTTTATTGGTTGCTCACCTTGCAGAAGTTTGTTCGTTATGTATTGTACGTATAATTCTAGTACGTTTACACCTGTTTAAAAGGTTTGGAATCGCTTAAATTCATGGCAAGAATCTTCAAAATTTCTGCTTATTAATCTTCTTCTTCAAAGATACTGCTTTCGGCTATCCAGTTGACAATAATATTAATCTTTGAGCCATCATTTGGAGGTTTCAGGCACGACCTTCTCATATCAGATTTCTTTTCCATTAGAATGAATGTAGAAACAAGCACTTAGCTGTCTAAGAAGCCATATCTTGATGGTAATAAATTAATTTTCTTAGCCAAAAAGAAATTATGTAATTTAAGAAATTCTACAAAAAAAATTACAAAAAAGATCAAAACTTCCTGAATCTTTCACGCATTGATCAAAGGAGGAACATTTCTCTATCAAGGACAGATAATGGTTGTTGAGGAGCTATAGAAGAAAAGATGCAACATTGATATGAAGCAAATTTGAGAACATTTATTTTGCTATTTACAAAATCGAAATTATTTTCCAAAAATAAAACTCTATTCTTTTTCCTTATGAAAATATAAAGTTTATTACATCAACACAGTCTGTAGTTAAATTAAATATTTTTTTTCAAATTGCGTATGTTTTTAATCACACGACTAGCTAAATTTATTGATGGATCAATAAATAAACACCCAACGATTCATCTTTCAATAATAACCAAAACTAATATCATGTAAAGGTGCAGCACCACCTTGTGGTAAAGCATAATCTTTTGATAATTGATCTAAAATACCACCACCACTACGACCACCAGCTGGTGATGGACGTGGAGCATACTGTGGTGCCGGTCTAGGAGCTGGTGCTGGTATTGGGTCATATTGTGGACGTTGTGCTGGTTGAGCATAAGTAATTCTTGGTGCACTTCTAATTGGTGCTGGTGCTGGTTCAGTATCATCATAGTCTTCCTCGATTGGTGCAGGACGAGCAAAAGATAAAGGTGCTGGTCGTGGTCTTGGTGCTGGTGCAAAACTTCTACTAGATTGTGGTGGACCAAATTCGAAATTATGTGTTGTTGTTACTGGTGCAGCCCCTGGTATTGCAGGACGTGGTGGTACTGGAGATGGACTTCGTTGTGGTTGTGGTACAGGTGGTGGTGGATTGAATTGTTGTGGCCCATTGTATGATTCAAATGATGGTTGTGGACGTGGTTGTGGTCGTGGTCGTGGTGCAGGTGGTCTACTAATTGGTTGTTGTCGTTGTTGTGGTTCGTCGTAGTAAGAACCAGAATATTCCGGTAATAAATTACCATCTTTGTTTGTTGTTTCATCAACTAATGTTGGTGGTGCTACAGTTATACCCTCACCAGATGGTTCAAAACCATATTTAGTTGCACCATATTCAACAACACGTACTTTACCGGTATCATCAACATAACCGTATTTACCTTTTACTTCTCCTGTTGGAAGTTTTGTTTCAATTTTAAAGGCTCCATCAGCACTTTCATAACCATAAGTGTAGGAACCATCTTCATTGTGTCTGGAAGATATTCAAAATTAATTATACACAAAAAAAAAGAAATTAACCAAAATGCAAAAGTACCGGTTGATTTGTTTGAGTATTGCTATCGGTGTTGGTTTATGAGCTGACGGTCCTGAATAACTAGGTTGAATACGTGCTGGCGCCGGTCTAGGTGGTGATTGATAATCGAAATCTTGTGCTAAAACAACACCAGCCACGAAGGCCAACACCAATTGCTGAAAAGTGAAAATTTTGTATTAAAAAATAAAAAATTTCGTCACCAATTATATAATAATAGTTGACAACTTTATGTAAAATACAATAAAAGACTTTGAAAGTGAACGAAAAAAAAAGAATTGAAACAATTTAACTAGATCGACGACCGAAAAGAATACCACGCCCCAATTACAGACGCATTACGATAAACTTTCTCAACACCTAATCACGTATGATTTTTGGGAAAATATTAGAGATTTCAATAGTAGGTCAGGACAGATAACACCATTTATAGGTGATTTTTAGGAAAATAGTGGAGATTTCAATAGTCGATCAGGACATTGAGATAAAAGAAAATAAAATGAAATGTGGATGACATTGAATTTTTTTTCTTTTAGAATTATAAGGGAGGAGTAGATATGTTAACATAGAAACTAATCGAAACTATCTCAAGGTGATTTCCTTATTAACGGTGGTATTTTGTTGCTTAACAAGAACCGGCTGATCTTGATCGCAACTATATAAATAAATTATTATTACCAAGAAGACAATAACAATTATTTGTAATTTAATCAAAATTTTTTGCAAAAGAAAGTCTAATTGTATTTTGATAATAATAGTGAATTTTTTTTTGTAATACTCACATATTTTAACATATTTCAGTTGTTATAAATCTGGGTGACACTATTGCACTAAAATAACGCGGGGGGCCGCCATTTCCCATTTATATATAAAATGGATAGTGCTGATACAGGGTAGGGGCAAGGTCCCTTATATCTCTGACCAAACAAATTAAAAAGTTCACCAACCATGTTCCTGGTATTGATGGCGCTAATATCCCATAGGACCTTTCACTATATCAACATATTCCGAATGTATATCACATAATTCCAATAGAAATTATTGGATTTTGGACGTTTATCACACACAAAAATTGTGAATCCATCATGGAGATTATGTAATAAAAGAAATTTAAGAGAGACTTGCTGTAAATTTGTAATTTTGTTATAATCGTCTGTGTTTATAAATAATGCATTTTTGTCTCAAGAATTTAAGGACCTTCAAATGTCAACATATTGGATCATAACCAAAATTTATAGAGGTGATACAAATTCGACATTAATTTAATTGGTTTTTACCAAAACCATCACGATACAAATAGATAAAGGTCATCAAATCTAGACTAACAGTTTATAAGTTTCAAACAAGAATCAATAATTCAAAAAACAAAAAACCTATTATCCGTGAGAAGCAACCAAATCAACGATTGAATATTGATGAACATCAAAGAAAAAGAAAGCGAAAGTTACACTGAATGCTCTAATTATCAATTAGGTGTTTATTAGTTTTGTCACACAATCCTCCAGTGAAGAAAAACCGAATTAAATAATTTTCCTGTATGTCTGATTTCTCAAAATCGTAACGCAACGATTTCGTTTTCTATTTTCAAAAATTTTCGAAAAAATTCATCAACAATTGTTTGGAATTAATTAGAAAAAAGATAAAGGTAGGAGTTGTATTTGCAGTTTGTTTAAAAGGAATGTCTCAAGGCTTTCCGACTCCACCCGTTCTATGGAAACTTGCAGGATAATTCTTTTGATATTTATAGGCAAATTGTACAATCACTCCATTCTATTATCAATTATTTTTATTGAAAAACAACAATTTTTGTAAATTTGTTTATTTATTATTAAAAATCATATAAAGTAAACATCTTATCGTACATAAATAGGACTAGTATAAAATAGTTGGCTAATTTAAGATAATTATCGATAATTGACGGTATAAGATCCTGAATTGATATCAACATTGGTAGCAGGATGCCCTTGGAATTGATTATAATTAGGATATGCAGGCGGAACAGGATTATAATATTTTGGTTGTGATGGTGCAAAATTATTGAATTGTGTTTGTGGCCGAAACACAGGTTGTTGTCGTTGTTCTTGTTGTTGCGGTTGTGGTTGATAATAATTCGATTGTGGTTGATAATAGTTGGTTTGTGGTTGTTGATAACGTTGTTGATTCCTATTACTTGGTTCATTTTTATAATAAATACTAGGATCTTCTCGATATTGTCCATCATCCTCTTCATTCGGTCCTAATGGTCGTTGTTCTTGTTGATAATTATTGTTTAATGTTGGTGGTGGTACTTGGACTTCACTACCACTTGGTTCAAAACCACGCCGACTTGCACCATATTCAATTTCACGTAATTTACCTTGATCATCATAATAACCATATTTACCATATACTTCACCATTTTGATATTTCGTTTCTATTTTATAAGTACCATCAGCTGCTTCATAACCATAACTATAAGAACCATCTTCGTTGTGTTTATTGATTTGTTTCAAAATTGGTACCGGTGTTGTGTATTGTTGGGCTGATGTTACAACAACCAAAAACACGAATATCTAAAAAATTTATAAATAAATTGTCGTTAATAACAAATCGTAAAAGTCAAGGACTTTATTGTTGTAATCAATAAATGAATAATAAATAAATAAATAAAAAAATACTTACGTAAAATTTCATATTTCAACCGGTACACACTGTTTTATTGGTAGTGTCGTAAGCTAAACAGTTGCGTTTTAACAGTTGAGAACTTATATAGACTACGTCCCCACAAACAACACAAGGTTACAACAACTGTAATAAACGTTGAATTTCCGCCTCTTCTACTACTACCACCGGAAATATATGCATAAAATATACAAATACTATTTTTAGTGAAACTATTGATACGAATCCGTCTTCCTAATTGTTAAAAATATTAATTACCGTCCGGAAAAATACTGAATTAATCTGTGAAACGGAAAGCTCTTTCTGAAACCTATGGCTTATTTGGAAATAGCTGAAGATAAAAAGACTCCTGTAATTTCTGGAAAGATCAAAGATTTCGCTTATTATCCGAAATTGTTTACCTTTGAACTATTTAAGAAATCTGTGGAATGCTTTTACGTAATGCTTCATAGGCGAGATATGAATTATTGATCTTGTAATCACAGTTTTCCAGCAATCTGAAATGCTTCAGATTTATCCTGTTTTCAAGGTGGATTTAAGGCTTTTTTCAGGTTTTCTAGACGATGTAAAAACAGTCGATTTTAGCCGACTAAATTGAGATTAAAGTCTCGAAATACACAATTCGTAGGTTGTTAGCACTGATTAATGTACGATTATTTCGAATAAATTAATCGTCTTCATTATTTTCTAATATTTCATTGATATTCATGAGTGGAAACCTTCTCTATATCACACCTAGTTTAAAATATTCAAACAATTACAACACAAGACTTGTATTAATTATAAATTGCACTCATGTATCAATAGTTGTCTGCTGTAGAACTTTCTTCAAATAAATCGGAAGTTCTTGTAGATTATCAGAATAAAATTGTAAGAATATTTATCTATTTCCTGTAATTATGATTATAATAAAGCTTTCTATTTTCCAAATATTCTGTCTTTATAAGTTCTTAGATATTGTGAAATCATAACGAAAACCGTATTGTTGCAATGATTGTGGCAAGAATTTCCCAAAAGGTTGTTGCTTTGTAAATTAAACAATTATTTTTTTCCAAGGAGCAGCTAGAATCACTGAACCATAAAATGTTAGAGACTATTGATTCGTATTTGCCCGGATTAACTTCACTATATACATGTGAAAATTCCAATTTTTTCCCCCCATTTCATATGTAGGTATATCAAATAATAACCTTTGATGTTGTGAAGGTAATAATAATGTTTAATTGTATTGGAATGCTGAGATCAGGTGGTAAAGATTGATTTTAATGAAACTGGTAAGGTGTGGTCGTTGCTGTTATATGCTTGTTTGGCCTCGGAAGACGTTACAATTCTGTTTAAATTGACGCATTTTCAGACAAAAATTTTAATTATGTTTTATTTTATTTTTTTTTGAGATTAATTACAATGGCCTCGTCGGTGATTTACACAATTCTTAGAAATAATTTAAATATTTTCTTTTAGGTATTAGAGAGTAGGATGTTAAGAATAGATATGTG
>JAZBGY010000120.1:24966-63192 GCA_037414755.1 Lydus trimaculatus | reverse complement strand
ACAATAACACCATGTTCATTTAACCTTTATGTGTGTAAAATTGTAGATAATTGTTTATTAAAGAGGATTGTAAAACATCATGATAATCAACAATTTAAAATGGCACATGACAAGTTTTGTATTGTTTTTGTTTAAAAATTATATATAGAGTGACAGATTAGATTTTTTTCCATATATTTATTAGTAATTTTTTGTTTATATTACTTTTACTTTTTATTGTTGATTTTTTTTTTCAAGTTGATACTTATGCAATCATATCACGGTAGGTTTCTTTATTTATAAACAAAGAGTGTGTGTTTCTAAACAATCATTAGACCATAACTAAATTATGCATCACCAGTTGGGTTTATGATCCAAAACCGGATTCAATATGTCCTATAAGGCACCAAATAAGCTTACATTGATATTGATGAATATGACTGTCAGAAGCTCTATTAAAATCTCCAAGAAGCTGGAAATTTCACCGCCAATTTGCCCATTTTGACCCGAAAGGATAGTTCGATGATATTACTTGATGATCTGTAGATGACTCGCAAACAGTAATACCATAGAAAAAACCTTCCGAACTCTTCGAAAAAGACTCTCATACATACAACGCTGCGAATTTGCGAGGATGATATGGAAAACTTCCGGCCTCCATCATAAACGACGAAAAAAAAGGCTTGTGGGGACTTTTCTTCTTCGTTTAGAATTTATAATATAAGCTGCAGAATTGGAACGTGCGATAAGAGCAACAATCATTGAACAAATACCTACATGATTTGGTACTAAATGATTGGCGACATAAAATATTTCAAACAGACGTGTGGGCTATATTTTGCATGGAAGAGTTGCATATAAATAAGCTTTGCGCAAGATGAGTGCCACTCCAGCTAATAGCAGATCCGAAATGCATTCAAATGAAAATTATGGATCGTTTTAGCAAGAATTCTGTGTGTTGACTTATAACTATCGATGACACCTAGATTCATCATCACACACCGAAGTCTAAATAACTGCTAAAACAGTGGCTAGAAGACGGTTATTCAGTGCCAAGAAAAAGTGAAAACAAACCTGATTTATAGAAGAAAAAATCATTTTTCACCTTCGAAGGCGTCTTAGTAATGAGGAAATTAAGGTGGTTCTAACTATGAGGTGTCAGAATATTCATCCTATTCCCCCACTTTGTTTCTGTACGATTTCTACCGTTTTGCTAAAATTCAAACTCCACTTGTCTGGTTCCTCATCAAATCAAAAGGTGATTGTAGCTGTACAAGGGTACTTTGTAGACTATTCAAGGATGCTAAAAAGCAATTTTTGCTTCAGTGTGCCATTCTGCTGCGTTGAAAAGCAACAGATTGAGATTGCCGGGCATTGCTTCCATTTTTCTGAACAAGACACGCGATACAAACTATAGAAGATTTTAGTGCAGATAAGTATGAGGATATTCAATGAATGCACCGAAGGCGAAATATTTAATACTCAATGAAGGTTTACCTTGGCTCACAATTGCGATTTAATTCAGACAGATATGATTCAAGAGCGATCATGTTTGTTAATTTGCGATAATTTTAGATCTTGACAAGTAAATCCAAAATTAAATCAGCTCGTTAAAACGAAGCTATTGAATGATAGCGTGATGGAATTATTTATTGAATTTATTCATTATTTAGGTGATAATAGCTCATTAAATTACAAAGTACATAAATTATTAATCAAGCATGATAAACATACTACTGATATCTATATTGTTTACATAGTCTTACTATTACTATAGAAATTAGCAGAACTGGACAAAGTGCCAGAAGACTTAATTTTTTTTTTAAATAAATTCCAACTATACCCAACTATACCCCAAGCTAGACAAGTAGCACTTTTTCAATACAATAAAAGCAGAAAATTAATATTAGATTAATGACATGTTAATCAGTGATTTTATTGGACAAATCAATTATACAAAAGGCCAGTTGCCATATTAATTTTATTATTTTATAAAAGTAGTCAATAAATTTATTAATTGCGACTGTTAATTCTCCTACGCGACACGTTAAAATGTCTTAATTAATTGAAAAATTAATTATCTATCGTTATATTATCAAACCTTATCAAGACGATCTTGAGTGAATTATTCATCAAACAAAGGTTTGAATGAATTATTGCTTTCAGAAATGGTACAACGGCAGTCACAAAGTATTCTGATGCCAGAAAAGTGCTACATGATTTCAATAAGCTTTTGGAAACATTAATAGAGTGCAAACCGAAAATTTGATCACTCTGTATAAAACTTATATCCTTCACAACATTTTGCTCATACGAAGACATCTTCGTTGTCATCCATAAAATTACAAAAGAAGACTTTATTGTTGAATGGATGAACAACATTATCTCATAAATATAGAAGGAAAATTGTGATTTTAACAACTTGAAGAACTTTTTTAAGCTTCCCTTTTTGAGGAAATTTATAGTTGGTCTTCATTTTTTAATTCAATTAAAATTAGCATTAAATTGTTGAATAATTAATGTTGAAACTGCCAAAACTAGATTGAAGTAAATTTTTTTTAATTTCTAGGCAATAACAAAACACTTTTATATTGCTGGTCGCCTAAAGACTTGATTGTAGATGAAATTTGACATTTGTCTGTTTAAATTTCTATGGTTAATATTAACAGAATGGAACACATTGATTACAGTCACCGAAAGATGACAATCCGAGAGGAGAAGCAGCGGTCATTGTATCACTTCAATCAATTCAAAGATCGGCTTCTGTGTAACCTTCTGTATCCGAAGGGCCGTGTACCTACTTGAATTGAGACATGTCCAAGAAGAAAATTAGTGTTAACGTGCAAATACGATATACATAATGTCAATTATCTCTTTCTAATGTCACTCTATTTTCACTCCAAAGTAGTAAAGCAATTAGAAAAGCAATTCCTTAATTACAAATTTGCAGTTAATTAGAGCGCCAGAGGCTTGAAATTTGTTGACAAAAATTGTATAATTATCTATATACATATGTATGCGAGAGATAAGGATAGTAATACGATTATGTAGCGTAGGTTTACCAAAGTAGAACACTCTTCAAAGTGTTCTATAAAATGGATTTTGTTCACGCATCAAATTATGCAAATTGAAAACCTTTAACTCAACTCCCAGGACTCGAAGCCGAAATTTCCACTTGTAGAGCGTATCTCCAATTACGCCACCCAGTAGTCCCCAGACTGTACCTATATTTGAGATGAATATCGGGGGAGTTACCCACCAATTATATGGAAAATACAGTTGTCAGGTAATCAGGAATTCCGGTTTCCGTTGAGTGGAATATTTTCAAAAAAATTCGATTTGTTTCTGTAAAAACCTCAAAAGTTTATTAATTGGCTACGTTCATAAAAATTCCAAAGATTTACAGCTAAAGTCCAGATTCTTTCGAAATTTTCACCCTCATCTCTATGTTTACTGAAGAAGATTTAATCTTTTCTCTTTACCGCTATTAGTGCGATAGACTCATTTAGAACAAAGATTTTATCGATAATTTACAAGTTCTTGTTAATTAGAATGTAACATTTAAATTCGTTCTTGTCACATAAAGATTAGCATGAAGATAAAGACTTCTCAAGAATACCGCTTATAATTCATAACAATTTCCCACACAACTAATCTCTTGAGGTATCAACAGTGGTCACCTAAAGACGATTTTACCATAATTTATCCTGATATTACTCAATGCTAACATATTACCTTGTTTATTTACTAAGTTGTTATATAACTGATAAGTCAGTCGGTGCTGATCATTCTAGAATATTTTTGGTAAACAATAGAGAAGTAGCAAGGCAGAAGAAACAGAATCTGATTGTGAGTGAAAACAAGCAAAATTCGACATTGAAAAATATAGGACAAGATGTAATTCCAAATTGACAACTCTTATTTATTGTAAAACTCCAACTAAAGTCAAAAACACGATAATAGAAGTTGGAAGAAGATAAAAAAACAACAAAACTCAACCATACTTGAGAATGCTTGTATTATTTATAAGTTTAACAAGAATAAATTCGACAACAATCAAGATAGTGATTCTCATCAAAATATTTTCACAGAAAATCAAACAAAAAACACGAATAAATAAATATTAATTTTTAATACAAGTGCCAAAAGATGTTACACTGTTGTTGTTGTATTGTTGTCATTGCTGTTGATGTTGGTGTTGGCGCCATCCATGAACAAGAAAAAGAAAAAAAAAGAAAATAAACACACATTGTCGCATGTGTGGAATTTCTTACCATTTACCAAATCAACTGATAAAATCTGTACACTTTCAGAATTTATATCTGACGTCTATGTCTCTGTATGTGTGTGTATATATAGCTGTATACCTATATATATATACGAGGTAGATACTTGCAAACTTTACAACAATACATTCTTCAGGATAAATTATTGGCAATACGGTAAAAGGGCAAATTCCACCACCGACAACAACAATAACATTTTATTTGATAATCAACTAATTTGCATATTTTATCCGTTAATTTATGATGTTTCATCAAAACTAGCGATTATATTTTGGAAAAATAAAATGCTGAAAAGCTTCAAGTTTGTCGCGTAACGCACGATTGAGGTCGCCAAGCTTTTTCTTATAAAATCCACCAACTATGTTGTTGAATTCGTAAAAAAATGGTTGAAATAATTAAAAATACAAACTGTTGCAATAATCGAAACTGAATGGTCTTCTAATGAAGTATTTGTGATTTTTCTAGACATATTTGCAGCTTTTTATTATTATTTTTCAATGCAACAAACGCTTAATGGTTAGTTGATCTTCTACTTTATGTATCAAACATTCTTTTCATCTCAACATCATGAGATGAGTTGACTATTCTACCGATTTGTTACAGTCTATGCTACAGTAATAGCGTAACGAAATAATTTCAGAACTGACAGATGCTTTTTTATAACTTGTTACTCTTCAAAATAAATCTTAGGATAGAAATCTTCTACATTATATCGACCACCGCATCACTAAAACTCAAACGTCTGTAATAAATGGATTTTAATTGCATTCTTTCATGGTAATTTTGAAGATTTCGTCAAATAATTTCATCAACCAACCATCTGAATAAACAAAATTATCTAAAAAGCTTCAACAGTATCCGATTAATGATTGGGTTTAATTGAATTTACGATCATTTTGATTTCTATCGTATCAATTTTGTAGAGTTCACCCCACTGAATTGGTCGGTTTTCCCTATACATTCCGTTTTTTTTGTCGATTTTTATTAATCGATGGGTGAGAAATACGAGAATCATCGGGAATTCTGCAATCATTGCCGTATATTTCGTTTTATGTTCTGTCTAACAACAACAACAACAACAACAATAAGAACAACAACGTATTACTATCTACCAATACCAATTTCAGTGTTTTAGTGTCTCGCGAAGCTCGCTGGGGCGCGGACGGGCGAGTGAGTGTATGTGGCCACACAATAATAATGATGTTGTGAATTTTCGTGTATTTGTTTATTTATTTAATAGTTTTTTTCCTCTCTCTTTACACTCTTTATTGTGTTAAGAGATGTGTGCCTCAGTCTACTCCTCCCTGTTCCTTTACATTTTTATTATTTTCACTGTAAGTATAATACCGTTGGGATCCTCAATTATTTTTTTTTTTTTGTTTTTAAATGAAATTGTTTAACTTAATTTTTGGAAAGTTGTTGTTACCGCAAAGAAAAAACCAATTTATTTCGAAAAAAAATTAGTTTTTAATTATTTTTGACGACTATCTAAATTACACATACACACTGACACACACACAAAAAACAATAACAATAAACAACTCAAATTTTCCGTATTTTCGAAAATTGTAATTCTCTATTATTATTAAATGAAAGGTTGCGATTATTCTGTACTTGAGGAATGATTGTATAGCAATCTTTTACTCTTTATTCCAATACAACTTATATAAAGTGTCAAGGACACTAGTTGACATTTCTATTTCTTGCATTATTGCAATTATAGAGGGTTGAAAAACAATAGATTGTTTATATATTTATTACGGTTTTTATGTTGTTTGGATTTTTCAATAATTTCGAAAATTTGACCGCAAAAACAGTCAACAAACTTTAAAAAATTTTTAGCCACACATCCAGCGCTTGTTAATTATTCGATTTGTTTTTTTTTTCCACCAATAAAAATCAAAGATTTTTTGGAATTCAATGTTGTAATTCCTTGTTTTCTTGTTAAAATTGCTGCATCTGAAATTTTTCAGTGATATTCAAGGATCTAAATGTTATTCAACCAGAAATTCGATTTGCAACACAATTATATCAGAATTGATTGAATCACTTTTGATTGTTATCAATCTAATATAGATTATTAGCAATTGATAAAGATATTATTAAGATGTCAGCATAAAATTATAATCTAGAATATTTCAAGGTAGGTGACTATTCGAACAAATTGTAAAATAATCTGTTTTCGTGTGCTCCTTTTTCCTAATTTTTTGGGAATTTGTAACGATAATTTCACATTTAAAAGAATCATCCATCCTTGACACAAAATCATTAAACTAATCTTCTTGAAATTCCGTCTGTATTATAAGGAACTTGGTTAATTATGATTTAATATTAAGTAAAAGAAAGGTTATAGTATACAACGATGATTTCACGATTGTTGTTGAATTTTCCTTGAATTATTGAAAAATATTGTTCCCATTATATTTTAATTGAATCGTCTCCGGTTGATTCATTTACATTAAAAATGAGAAACAAAATCTAATTTTGCATGTCATTGGTATTCATTTTTTGAACAGTTAGAAAACAATTTAACGTCGAATTTTAAAAAAGTATAATCCGAAATTTATCGTAAAAGGTTACTAGCGGTTAAACTAATTTGTAAATTATGATTTATTGAATAAACTTGAAGACAAATTAATTAAATTTGATCTATTAATAATAATTAATGATTTATTGTGAATATACTGTGTTTATTTCGAGTCGGCTGCCTTGACTTCAAGGTTGTAACATCAATTTTCGCTTCTTCTTCCTTTTCTCGGATTATATGAAGAAATCTTCAGTGTCCTAGGGTCGAGTAGAGCAAATTGTTGTGGATGTGGTGTAAAATTAGTCGAAATTTCTGCAATCATTAGATATTCATTTTACGTAAAACACTATAAATGATTCAATGAAACCAAATAACTTGAACTCGTTTTTTACCTGCGGTAGTATGAATACCAAACAAAATTTGCAAATTATCAATTTACTGTATAAATATAAAAAAAAATGTTATATTTCCCAATAAAGGTAGCTAATTAATTATTATTAGAGATACATATTCCGATTTTATCCTTCATTGTAATCTAAAAATGTTCGTTCAACCGCCGGGATTTGAACTCGAAACTTCCACCAGTCATACAGGCGTGTTGACTATGCTATCCGTACTAAATAAAAGCTAATTATTATGAAATGTGGTTAAATTACGTTGAAGGATCCTGCCCATAATCTTAGAAGACGAATAGAAATTTATTTTACTTTCTGTTACATGTATTTTGCTAAGCTCGGCCTAATTCATCATAACTGGAAAAGTTCAACTCAACACTCGGGACTTGAATCTCAAACTCCTGTTTGTCAAACAAGCATTTTTCCAATTATAAATAGGTACAAGTTTAATTTTCACGTCTTGGCTGTTGATATTGCAAAATCATCACGCAGAGATCATCCAGAGTAATCTAATGATCTTCACACATAGTCTACTCAACCTTTGCTACTGTCTCGTTTGAAATTGACGGCCTTCCGCTTCTTTCTTCGTCGTGAATTTCAGTACGACCAGCGGCAAACTCGCTACACTATTTGCATACGTTTTTGATATCCATGCACGGCTCGCCATACACTCCCGCCAATTGGCGATGGATTTCAATCAATTTCACACCTTTTGCGTTTAAAAATTTTCTAGCCGTGCTTCATTATAAACAACTGTCAAGCCATATACATAATAGTAGTATACGGAAAATATCTACTATGAGCGAGATTGATCTTTCTGCACAGGCTTCAGCATCTCACAGTATACTACATGTCTATATGAATCCATGCGCATTGGCCGGCTTCTCGCTCATACTCATGCTTTCTCTTGTCAAGCTTCCACACATTTGTTTTGGATAAGTAATATACTCCACAGTGCTAAGCCAAGACTGAGCGTCCCAACACGGTGTGCGCAGGCTTATTTGAACAGTTTCCCTGCATCACCAGCGCTTTGGAGACTTGCTTTTAGGATGACCCTCGTATTTAAACTAAATAGAAGAGAAATTTTCAAGTAAACTCCTATCCAGTTGCTGTTTAAAAACTGAGGTCTGATCCAATTAAACATACTTTATCCGACATTCAGAATACAGTTCAAAAAAAAAAAAACGTATCAAATCGGGGCATACTTTTTATTACCAAGCATTCTTTCAGTATGTGCCGTCTTCATGTTTCATTCAATACGCCGGATTCTTCATCCATCTCTACATAAACAGTCTGTCTGAATCATGACAAATAATAACGAATTCTCATCTTTGTACAATCAACTATTCAATTGTCATCATATTTATGTTCTCTTTACAAGAAAGCGTCTTTCTTATTCCATACAATGAAAACAACAAATAAACAAAATATCAACAATTCCATAATAGAAGAATTCGAGATAAATTATTACGAATAACCAAGCAATAACGGACAATAAAGATTGCACTTTAACCGTTAACAATACGAGAAATGTTAAATTAATTTATTTAAATAAATTTCAGACGAAAATAAGGAACTCTTTCATAATGTATTCCTCCCATACAATCCGTGTTTATTTTATTGTTTATTATTTAATTTTTTTGTGCAATATTAGTTGGCGCCAGTTAACATCTAAGCTGAAATTAGAAAACTAGAATATCTGGTCTTATCTAATTTGATCTTGATTAAATATTATCATTTATTAATAAATTGTAAGCGACAACTATAGTGTTTTGATATATTAGAGAATTTATATTGTTAATCAAGTGTATTAATTAAATATTTTAATGGTATTCAAAGAATTCAGACATGCTCTCTATTTGAATCCATTGATTATCTGCCCAATTATGTTACAAAAAAAGAGTGACAGGAGGACAAGGAACTTGTTCAAAACAGACGAATGTGGTTGTAAACTCCTGAAATTTTTTTTGTAGAAATTACTAGCGTCTACTTCCCAATTTGTTTCTCATCTACTTCAATTGTTACAACATCAATATGAAATAAAGACGTAACAAAACTTTGCTTTTATTCTAATAACGATAGATTTGAGAAATAGTTGTTAAGATTGGAACAATAAATGATTGTTGTCATTTAATAAAAGGTTATCAACTAGATAGAACATAATAAAATCGATTTATAACAACATTTTAAACCTATTTCATCATCATCAATAATATCATCTTTGCTGTCATTATACTGACACTATGAAGATGTCACGTTTCACTATCAATTTATAAGACTGGTATCGATGTAAATTAGTTTAATTATGATTTAATAACCATCAAATTATTGTTGAAATGAGGTGTGTCTTGGTTGTGTCTAACAGTTTACCACAATTCTACCATGTTTTCTTTGATTAATTGCGGTAAAACGTAGAGACTTCAATGGTACGTTAGGCGGCAAACTCTACTGAAAAAAAGTTGTATCCTTTTTAAGATTTGCTCGATTCACAGAGACGTTTTATAAATGGTTGTATTGTTGAAACGTATATACTCCGATTGTATGGAATGTAATACTGACATTGATCCATATCATCTGTAATCCTATACATATTCATAGTTGATAGAATGTTATTTATGATTTAAAATTTTATTATTTAAGATCGGTATAAGTAAAAAAAAAAAATTATATGTTGCATGTAAAAATCGTTTAATAATTAAATTGAGGAGTGCCGGAATCCACCGCCACCGCCACCGCCTTTATAATAACATTAGCTTGATAAAGAAATAGAGCAGACTTGGTGGCCTTGTCATTATCCACCTTCCGGTGCCTTTAAATACGTAAATGTACACAACACATGCACATGTCCAGCTAATAATAAATTAAAATTAGAGCAGAAAAAAATGGCGTTTTTGTTTTTTCCACTGAAATATCGTAGAACTTTCAGAATATATTTGTTGATTATCTTAATTGTAATCAAATTATAATTTAAACATAAATCAGAAATGTTATGTTAATAATAATAATAATAATCATAACAGTAACATTACAAATGACCCGAAATGGTGGTGTTTACCATGGATTTTATCTCAATTTTGTCCATCATTATAAAAGAGAATTGTGTAAATGGGCTTATCACAACTATTATCTTATTTTATTTTTATTTTTTTTACTTTAAACACTTGTTCTACCGATTTCTACATCAGTTGCTTTGTTGTTAATCAATGTTTATTATAAAAATTGTTGATTTTTTTCGACTATAGTTCAGGGAAACAAAAGTATTGACTTGTTAAGGTCGCACCACACCCAAAATTTAACGAAAAAAAAACGTAAATAATAGTACTTAATACAATTTTTATTAAAATTACATAACGTTAAAAGTTGTAGAAAAAGAAATTTTAAAATTAATTTGAATAATTTATCAAAATAAAAATCTTAAGTCTAATCTTATTTAAACGTACATTATCAAAGAAAGTTAAGTCTGATTGATTATTATGGAATGAAGTACAGAGAGACAGTGGCGCCAGACGATTAATGATTCAAATTATAGATGAGGATGAAGAGTAGTCAATAGTGAATGGTATTATTTGCAATTGTTTCTATTGTCTGTTTTATGCAGCTGTAATGCAACAGTTTTGCACACCTGAACTGTATTGAATTGATTTTATCGATTGTTAACTAGAAAAAAATAAATAAATAATAGAAACAATGCATTTCGAAGCAATTCCAAACAAATCTTGATCTTAAGCTCGATCTTTTATGTTCAAATTTACTTATATTACAATTTATTTCTACAACTGGTCATTTCGACCCACTGTAGTTCAAAGATTAGATTGAATGCCATACGACCATGTATAGTCGTCAGTGTTAGAACAGACAATCTAAACACCCACCACTGTCTAATATTTTTCTAACTGATCATATGGCCACAAACAGGACAATTAACCACCGTTCTCGTTTAGTAACTGGCACCATTGTCCAAGAATGGGCAGAAGTTCAACTTGTTTTATGTCAAACTTTAATCGATAAATTGTACACAAAAAGCTTTGGCGGCCTCCAGACTAAGGGGTATGGCTTATAATTGCGTCCACAAAGCGTTAGGGTATTTTTTCACATTTATCAGGATTGCTGTTAACTATAGGAATGACTTAGTGGTGGACTTTTTTACAGTTTTTGAATACAAATACTACGTGTAGCGAAGGTATACTTCTTGTAGCTTTCGACTTCTTTTATTAACTTAATCTGCTGTAGTTTTTAACTTTAACGTCTTAATCTTTACATCCTGCACTTTGTTAGAGTGGAAATCTGAAAAAACTACATCGTTCAAATTCTGCTCCACCGTCCCCACTTCTCCAACTCATATGCTATATACGTGCTGTTAAGGAACCGCCACCACCTCAACCGAACACTGACCATGTCAACTCCTTGTGTATTTCAAACGGAATTCTACTCTAGTACGTCTACTAATTTATCAGTAAGACATCAAGATGGTTATGAAGATTTGCTCAGAATTGAACTGAAACTGATATCATATTTCTAACAAACTGTTAAAGTAAAAGTGACTGATTAACTAACAACAAAGATCTGTAATCTTTAGAAATTTTGTTGAATAATTGCAAATATGAAGCTGTTTACCTTGATTTTGAACACACAAATGCAATTTTAAATCTTCCTCTAACCACTATTGTATCACTTATTAACAAATAAAAGAGATCGAGATAATGACTATAACTTTCTCTGAATTAAACAACAAATCTTGCAATTCTAATTTAAATAATTCAAGTGTAGGTGGAGTTATTTCCGTTGATTTTCGACATATTTTTAGATGCAGTTTAGCAACCTTGCCATTTTACGAATTGCATTTTAAATCCATTTAAATCATGTCAATATTTAAAAGAATCAAGCGAAATCTTACAAAAAAAAAATTTTTTTTACAACATATAAACAGGATTTAAATTGTCCATTAATTTTATTTTATTGTTTATTGATAGCCGAATTTTAAAACATTAATGATTTCTTAAGAGTCATAACAATAATAAATGTATAGGAAAATATTTATGATATTGATCATGTTTAACAAAAATTTCAGTTTAATGAAGGTAGTGTTTTGGATAATTCCAAAAACAATGGAAACACACTGGTGTTTTAATTATAAAAACCGAATTAGTAAACGAATTGCATCAGAATGGGATTAATGAATGCGGAAATTGGATTAAAATATCAAACTCAACAAATGTTACTAATTATTTTAATTCAGAACGGAAAAATAAATAAATAAATGTGAAATAGCCATGATTTTATTCAAATCATCCTCATTATAGCACTGATTAAAATAATTCAAATTTCCAAATATAAATACTACATGAAACTGTAAATAAACTAAAAATATAGTAATTTGTTGGTATATAAATAGCCTTGCTTTTAATTCAAACAATTACTTTTAGTTTATAACAAAAAACTGACGTCATTATACCGATATCTTCATTTTTTCTTTTTCATTCAAATAAACGACAGGGTATTAATCCTGAAGTTTTTACTGTCCCGACAGGATTATTTTTAACGACATAGGAAGAAATATAAAAAGAATCCTGCTGGGAGATTTTGTGAAATTCCTGCACGCGTCAGGCAGCATCATTATAGTGCACTATAACGACATCAACCAAAAAAATAAATAAATAAACAGATAGAAACGAAATGAAAGAATAATGATCGACCTTGCCAAGGCCAAATACTGAAACTGCTTTTTTATTATTTTCGTTCTCAAAATAAATATGGAATGATTTAAATTTAATGATTTCATGTTTTCTTAATAATGTTGATAATTACAGAAAATCAGGTGTTTTTCAGTTTTAATTAGCGATCTATTTTGATAATTTGACAATGAACAACGTGCCGATCTTGACAATGAATAAATTCGTGTTTGGTAAATAAATAATTATTTTTTAATCAATATGGATTTTAAAAGAAAATTATAAACACCACACCTATTTGTTGACCTTTTAATTATTAACCACACACGGATATCATAGAATCAGTGTCAAGGATTTTCCAATTGTCCTTTCTCGAAAATTTTCCGCAAATTTTCAAAACAATTCCATATAAATGTGTGTAGAAAGATTTATTATTCGAAAATTTGCAAACAATACGCCCCAACAATTGCTACTACACACACACACACAATACCTTAAGTCAACTGGAAAATGTTCTATTTATGTTTTCCAACCTTTTTATTTCACAAAAATTGCAAAAGCTAGTTTGTGTTTTTGCGTAGGTTGTGCTCGAGTAAGAGTACCTATAATAGGCGAGGTTCTACAATAATTTTAGAGCCTTGAACTCCCTAGCAAAACGAAAATGGCGCCATATCCTGTCTGATTACAGTATTTTTCTGTAATAATAAGAAAAATTTATTGGATGCTTCATTAGAAACGAATTATTATTGGACGGTTTATTACAGTTATCAAAAGTCCAGTTTAACTTCTTCATAGAACAGTGACCTGTATTTATTAAGTGTTTTTTTTTTCTTCTAAATAAACGTGAATCATTTTTGTTGACCGTAGTTGGAATTTACAATTTTTCAGTAAAGTTTGGCGTCTAACGCTCCATTGAAGTCACCAAGTTTTTTGTCTATGAACCATTAATTTTAACTACTATTACTACAAAAAACTACAATTTTGTCAATTAAAATAGAAAAAATGATGATTTAGTAGTTTAACAGTTGGTTACGATTGTAAAGCGTGAAATAAACTACAGCTTTTTTTCAATTATCTGCTTCTAGAAAGATTGTTAATGACAAAAACATTGTTTAGATGGTTTTTTTTTCTATCATTAAGAAAACAATTCTAGTGATCGATTATATCAAACTGTCCTTGCATCCGGTTCAGGTTTTTTTTTTGAAAAAAGAAAAAGAACTATTTATACCTTAGCAACAATCTTTGTTTATGAGAAGTATCTTTCTATAAAGAATATTATCTCGTTATTTTCAGTTTAAAACATTTTTTTCTTAATATTGCTACTCATTACACTATTGTAACTTTAATGGGAGTTATTGCTGATAATTCATTAAATTATTCTGTTAATTTAAGACAGTGTTGCACTAAAAGGTTACGTTGAGCGAATTTAGTCGATGAACGCTGGCGCCAAATTCGCTTTGTGTAATATAGAAAACGCTGAGCGCTCGGCGACTGTACATTTAGTAGCCGTCCGCCGGTGGACTTTTGTCGCTAGACGCTGGCGACTTTAGTTGCTGCGACCAAATTCTCTGTGTATAAAATTATGTAGCGACTTTAGTTGCTTTGTTGCTATGGTTTCTACCTTGTTTGCAACACAAGAGCCACTTGACGATTTTCCGTCAGATCTACCGGATAGGTACATGGTAGCCAAAGATTGTCAACTCGCTCCGCTCTCTATAGGACTGATCGAACAATACCTTAGTCAGCGGCTGCTCATACAAGCGACTAGTAATATCACTGCCATCTTTATATCTACCAGGCCGCAGGTTGTAGCTGGTCCACAAGCATCTTGATTTCGAATCTGCCATGTTGAAATAGATTGCCGTATCGAATGCGTTGCTAGCGCAGTCACCACTGCATAATGGATTCCCATAAGATCAATCAGTCCTATAGAGAGCGGAGTGGGTTGACAGTCCTTGAATGGTAGCAACACTGTTAACGACTTGAAAATTTTAGTCACTGCCTGTAATCGCCATCACTAGGCGACTTCCAATATATAGATGCGCACCTCACCTCAAGTGTCAGCGTCTAGCGACAAAAGTCGCTCAATGTAATCGACCCTTAATTCTCGACTTAAGGTCGCCGTGTTTTGAAATAATTTTACGTCCTTTGACAATAAGACTTAAAATGAGTCATATAGGACTGCTTTAAATCAAGGTTAATCTTTAGTTGAGATTTAGGAGGCGAAGGTAAACCGGGCCTTATAGCCGAATATAGAATATTGTATTTTCTCTGAAGCCTTTCGGTCTTTATACAGTTATGCACCTCTCTTTCTTACGATTTTCTTCATCATTCACTACTACAAAATCTTGGTTTGTTACTCTTCTAATTTGGTTTCTTGTGAATCCGGAATGAGCTTATAAACTGAAAAGATTCAAAAGAAATATTCTCCCAAGAAATTCAAGATATTCTAAAGAGAACGACGTTGTTGTAATTAGTGTCTTCTTCAACCTTCTGTGGAAATTCATGTTAAATTCCAAATCGTTGCATGATTCAAGATTAATCCTTCTTATTAATGAAACTCTATTGTATGTTTAATGATAATTAATCAAATTAATAATGATTTGACCTCTATATCTTTCATTATACTACAAAAAAGTGTAGATCTAACCATCAAGACTCGAACCTTGGGATTTATGCCAGCCGGTCACATGTGTTACCCCCGCATCAATGACCACGATAAGATCAAATAACTATAGATAGTATAAGGTTCACATTTAGTTTCTCCATGATTATTGAAATCTTTTGGTACAAGAGGGTTTGTCTATACATAAATTTTCATAATTTCCAATTCGTTTACAGTTGAACAACACAAAACATGACATTTGGAAAAGGACATGACATTCTTTTCAATTTCATAATATTATCTATAATACATGAAACGCCCCCTAAAATGTATTTCTGAAAGAAAAAACTATGTTTTCTTTTTCAGATGATTTCTATTAATATGAAAATGTCAACCGAAGGCCTGCCATTAAATCGACAGGAGCACGGTTTCGACGATAACAACAATAATGATGATTATGATGAAGGTATCTTGGCTGGTGAAGATTTCCTTTCTATACTGATGGGATCAACATTTAAAAGTAATTATCATGAAGAATCATCATCGTCATTTTTAACAACAACAACACCAACAACAACCGAGTCCACAACTGACTCAGAATATAATCGTGAAACACGTAGTTTACCACAACAAACTGAAGTCAATATTAGTTTAGATAATACGACAATTAGTGATAATAATAATAATAATAACAATAATAATAATAGCAGTAATAATAATAATAAATACAGTGATAATAGTAGTGTTGATAGGACATTAATAGAAGACGATAATGTTAGTACAACGCAATCACAAGATAATGAAGAAGACGTTACAGCAGCAACATCAACAGATGAATTGCCGAGTTTAATAGCTGAATCTAATAAACATAATTTTGGTGTTGAAGAAACTGAACCTATTACTTTAAAAAGTGATTTAATTCCAATTGAATTTGATAGTAGCAATAATAATAATAATGATGATAATGATAGTAATAATGGTGAAGATTATCCAGCTAGAATCCAACCATTAGAACCGAATCAATTCCACCATCACCATCATCATCATCATCAACAATCTACCTCAAGTTTTATAACACAACAATATGAGAATGATAAAGATAAAATCCATCAAACTGTTATCTTTCATGATGATCCGAATAATACAGGTAGAGCTAGATCGGTGTCATATAGTACGGTAATACAAGCCTTACCGAATACTCACTTTAATAAAAATCAACAAGAAGTAGAACAACAACAACATAGAGAAGAGGTAGATGAAGCACAACAACAAAGTAGACATGAAAGACATTACGACACAGATCAATCATTATTCAACCGGAATTTTGATGGAAATATTGAAAAATTAGAAAATAATACAAATTATCAACGAACAACAATAGCCACAACTTTATCAACAACAACACCCCCAACAACAACAACAATAAAGTCTTTAACAACTGAACGTAATTGGGGACGTTTACCAATTATTTACAATATGCCAGAACAAAATTATGAAATTGATGAATCGGTTAGTGTTATGACAAATGGACGTGTTCATGGTATACAAACAACAACACCACATACACCCTTATCAACAATAACACAACAACAACAAATGAAGAATGATAACAATAATAGAAATGTAAGCAATAATAATAAGATTGGTTATGTTGTACAGGGACGTAATTATCGTAAATATCGTGTTGAGGAACGTACATCGGATGGTTTCATTGTTGGTGAATATGGTGTTGTTAGTAATAATGATGGTACATTACGTGGTGTACGTTATACAGCCGATGGTACAATTAGTCGACGTTTAATACAAGATGCTCTAATGAAATTTTTATCATTATAGAATGGGAAAACAATTGAAACAATAATAATAATAATAATAAAATTTAATTAAATTAAACTATGTTATCGCTGTACTGATATTAGTTCCTTTCTTGTTTTTCTCTTCTTCTTTTTCTTATTATTATTATTATTATTATTTTTCAATTATGTTGTAAAATCGCTTTCTAATAATGGGATTTTTTTGTAATCAACGACTATTTGCTCATATTATTATTATTATTATTATAATTTAAATAAATTTCTTGTAATCGAATTGATGAATAAAACCGAAAAAACTACAGTTGTACATAATAATGATCTTTTTATTGGATTTTCTATTTGATTAATCTGAAACGTCCTTGCAAGGTTAACCTATTCTTGCATTACACAAAATTAACAAGTAAATGGAACGAAATTTGCATTTAATAAAGTAATTAAAAGTTGTAAGAAATTAGCGCAAAAAAAAGTGTGGTTCTCCTTCGAGCCGGATTTGAACCAGCGACCTATGGATGTCTATTCGTTTATGCCACTACAGTCCACCGCTCTACCAACTGAGCTATCGAAGGATCTGATATTTAGGTTCTTAATTAAGCAAAATAAACTACATATTAACTAGATTAA
Source organism: Lydus trimaculatus (assembly GCA_037414755.1). NCBI lineage: Eukaryota > Metazoa > Arthropoda > Insecta > Coleoptera > Meloidae > Lydus > Lydus trimaculatus. The sequence goes on along the minus strand of JAZBGY010000120.1, from coordinate 45,296 downwards.
CTAAATTATTAATTTTTATACTAATAATAATTCAAATAGAACTGGAAATCAGGTAAATAATTACAATAAGGATTCTTATTTTTGATATTGTTGCAATATTTGAGTTTATTACACATTATTAAAATCTTTATAATTTTGATATCATTCAGGCTATTTGCATTAAAATTTAACAAAAATAAAGCAATAAATAAAATGGACCTATTTCTTATTTATAGAGATTTATCAGAAATAGATGAATAGGTGAATAATTATTTTGTATTTGAAATAATATTAATTTAAAGTAGATCACACTAAATACTGCTGTGTAATGTTAGTTGCCTACATGCAAAACCAGGCGGATTGTAGATTTACATATGTACAGTATCATCAAAAAATATTGAACTTGATAATACGTTTCTAACGGTATTTCATAGCTCACAATCAGTCCCTGGAGTACCCCTGTATTTAGCGTTTTAGAAAATCTTCGAAACCTGTGGAGAAGCTTCAAAGTTATTTTGCGTCTTGGGAGCTGTAAGGGCTTAGTGCGTCAGTACTTATTGTTAAAAAGGCTGTAACATAAAGAGAAATTTCCCCAAATTATTCTCATATCCAATAAAAGTACGTTTTATCCTAGACAATGGAAGAATCAATATTGAGATTGCCGAATTTAATTAGTACGAGCTGGGTTGAATCGAGTTATAGACGCTCTGTGGATAGCTAGGCTGCAAAATTTAGGGACACCAATCAATATTAGTTTTTAGAACTTTAGAAGCAAAAAGATGCAATCTGATTAGGGAGTGGGAAACTCTTGCGCCGTCTCTGGGCATGGACAAAATCATTTTGACAAAACCAGAAGGAATACTTATATAGGTTGAGACAGTGTTATGGCCTCCGTCTAGATTGAAAAGAGATGGCTGGAAGATGCTTTGTAAAATTACCCACTCTCAGACTATCCTATGTTCCTAAATGAAATGTCTCAACCTGTATACACGACACCCGAGTTTTTTTTTTTTTTGTACAGTAAAATACAGATCCGGATCTAGGGAGAGACAAACGAGGTACTTCATCGGGCGAAGAAATGAGCGATAGATTTTTGCAAAAAATACTGGTGCTTTGATTTACTTCCCATTTTTGAAGTTGTGGGTTATACTTAACGGATAATGTTTATGGGTATATGGGTTAGAGGGGTGCCAGTTTTTATGAGATGAAAAAATTTCTAGATCTGGGTCTGGTAAAATGTATATTTATGTCTTTCGTTGCAGAATTTTGGCAAGCAACAGGTTCTTGATAAAAACTCGTTCCTTAACATAGAAAAAGTACAGAACGCTTCACCTTTCCCAGTTATCAGTGAAAGTAATCAAATCCTTTAATCCTACTAAATTATCCTCCATGCTGTAATAGGTAAGACAGTTGTCTGGCAACCTAACAATCAGAGTTTAAGACCCAGTGATCGAGTTGAAACTTTTTTGGACACATCACCTATAGTAAAATAATGTTTACCATGTCAACCTTGCATATATTTTCCCCAATTTCTTTATTTGTAAACTTTCAAGTGACTAGCCAGAAAATAGGTCTAAAAGGCCCTTCACACGTTACGATTTATCGTACTACACGTTGAACTACAGGTCGTAGAGAAAATCATATGGCAACACACCGTACTGCTGTAGTTACGATTACAATCAGAATCATAAGAGTAATAATAATAATAATAATAATAACAGTAGCAATAGGAACAGGCGCTTTACCCCCACCGTAACTTGCGCTCAAACACGACCGTTGGTACGATGTTTTATGGAAGCTCCGTACTACCAACGATTCGACCACTGCGTACTACAAAGCATACAATTTGCCTTCACACGTTACGATTTATCGTTACTACGATAGTTTCGACCAATGTTGTACTACGTGTAGTACGATAAATCGTAACGTGTGGAGTGCCCATAACAGCACAGACACATAAGGTACGCGCTTAAGCCTTTAGTGCTGTACGCAACGGACTGCGGATTAAGTAGACGACCAGGCTACATTTGTTGCTAGTCGCTAGCTAGTTAGTAGATTCGTTGTATGTACAATATGTAGCGCTTTTTTCGTCGCTGGGTTTTTTACGGTTTCCACGTCTGTGTCACAAATACGGTTTTCCAAGAGAACTTCCGGATCGTTGGTAGCCGCCCTGTTAGCGACTTGGAAATTTTAAGTCGCTATGTGTAATTGCTAGTGCATGCGCGAACTGCCATAATCGCATGCGCATAGCGACTAAATTCGCTTAATGTAAACGATCCTTAAATGAGCTTTTAATAAGTCAAGTCGACCGAATTGGATCAATTAGAATATACAAACATGTTCTGTAGCCTATACCGTTACATTGCATTCCTTACTAATCCTTACCATTCCACCATGCTTTACATTTGTATACACCGTTTTGAAAATTCCTAACATAAATATAATTATATTGCTAATTATACGTACGATTATATCTAGACAACTTATAAAATCTGTAAATCAAATTAATTTTGTTCAATTAACTGAACAAGGTCGTTTTATACCTAAAGACATTCATAAATTTAATATTTTTATATCTTTATCTACTAAGATTTACGCTAATACAAATCTAATACTATAAAATATCTTTTGATAACATAAGTTTGTCTCTGTACACACCCAATAATAAAGGAAAAACAAACAAATCGAAGAAAAAATACATTAAAAATCATATTTGTATTGTTTTAAGTTATTAGAAAAATTAAATTTAGTTCATTGTCAACATAACTTAGGGTGCGTCCACATTGCACAATATACTATATAAATTCATCCTTATTATTGTTATGCAACCGGAATAAATCAATAGAAATTTGCAGATTTTATTGAAAATTTCGTGGAAAACTCTGTTAAGAAACAATATATTAACACACATGTTTATTAGGGTGCACTCACATGGTACAAGATCCCACAAATTTAGGCTTATTGTTTTTAAGTCTAATATGAACAGGTAATATTTTGTACACCCTTTTTTTACCATTAATATACCCCAATTAAGAAATTGATTGCACGCAATTTGGCTCCCCTAATGGGTACTATTTTTCTTTGCAAGACCATTTTGTATAGTGGTATTTCTGTCAAAGAACTGAAATACGTCTTTGGATAGAGTGTGGTAAGTATATACCTTATTATGTCAGTAGCGTAGACAGAAACAAAATACTGATCACGAACTGCACAGTAAAAACATTGCTTGTAAATTTTAGCACTGCAACATTATTTTCGTTTAATTCGTCTTTAAACGCACCGTCTCTGGATGTTATAGCCCAGTTTGTCCCGCTAGTGTCTTTGGGTATTTCTTGAAACACACTGTACAAAAGAAGCGCCATGTCTAGAAAACCATCAATTTTTATGGGTTCTTACACACAAAGACATGATACAACAGCAAATAACATATGACTGTACGGATGCTAGACAGCATCTATGGGCGTTGCATTGTCGACGCTGAAGATTTGTTCATGTGTAACAGTGCTTAAGCTGTCATAATAAAGGTATTGTTGATAAATAAGGGCGCGCGTTCACGCTATACCAAAAAAAGTTTGTTTATTTGATAAATGCAGCTTTATTAATTTATTTTTTTCCAAAACTAATTAGTGATTTTTGATTAATTAATTTCTAGAAATTGATTGCATAAAAAGTGGTTTAAAATTGAGGAAATGACCGATTAATATCATCGAATTTAGCCAAGTTCAACAACATTATTTATAATCTTTTTTTTATTGTCTATAAAATGTCAATAATCTATTTGATTATTTATTTGTTAAAACATATAAATTTACTTTATAATTGTTTTAATTAATTCTATATATGTATAAGTTATATGAGAACTGTTGTAATTGTATATGTAGACTATCAATATAGAATAGTAAAATAATTTACAAGAATGTTTCGATTATGAACTAGTCAACATTGAATTTAGGAGCGCCGTTTACAATTTACAAACAACATGAGTAGAGGGATATTAATATAAACCATGGGGAGCTAACTCTTTCCTTTGATTACTACACAGGTTAACATTCTTAACAGTTCATAACAGGGTTAGAACAATAATTTCATAATTGTGAATTGTGCTTCATACAACAATGATCAGTAACAAGTCTTTATTGGTGAGTCTTAACTGATAGAAAATTTTTAGATTTTTTGGGCTTTTTTGTAATTTTTTATCCAATGAAGTGTGATTATTTGCAATTTAATTGTACAACTTAACTTGGTGTTAAATTTGATTAAAATCCAAAAAAATTATGTTAACGTGAATCCTGATGTCACTGAAAGAGAATCTAGAAGCGTTAGATAACGGAAGGTTATAATCTTAATTAAAAGCGTAATTATTCAATTATTTGCCATAGAAGGAATTGTTGTTTATTTAATTAAAAATTAAATAAACATGAAATCAATTAATAAGATCATGTAGCTACAAATACGTGTTGTAATGGAATACTTTCGTTTTTTTTATCGGTTTTTGTGCAACCTAACTGTACAGTGAATTTAAATTTTCACGGAAATAATTTAAACCTAGATTAGTTAAGAAACCTTGTAATAATAATAATAATAATTAAAGAAAATTTTGATTATTCTTGTTGCTTTATTTTTATTTTAAATATTTCTAGGTGATTTTCCTAATTACAACAATTTTACAATTGATAACAACACAACGCCAATCATTCAATCCAAGCATATTACAAGATAGTCGTGATTTACCGAAAGTTGATGGTACATTTGGTTTTTTGTATCGTACAGAAGATGGTATTGCACATGCCGCTAAAGGTGATGCTGACGGTGTAATCCATGGTAGATTCACTTATACAGATCCAACAGGACTTAAAGTGAATCATAATTATAATGCTGGATCACGTGTAGCACCTGGTTATAATTATAACGATCAACCTTCAAGACCAAGACAACCGCCAAGGTATCAACAAGACGATTATCAACAACAACAACAATATAATAATAATAAAAATAAAGGTAATGAAGTTTATGATGATTATAACAATTATCAATAAATAAATTGTATATTTTCGCAAAATTGTTGTTTTTATTTACAAAATAAATAAAAGAAATCGTAACAAATCGTTCGAACAATACACCAATATAAGTGAAGCATACACCATCCGCAAAAACCAGGCTGACATATGTACACAGAAATAGAAGAGATTCAATAGCTAAAAGCTTAAAGCTCACAGCTGTGTATATGCCTTCTATCAGTCACCCTTTTAACAACATTTATTTACAGTTAACTTAACGTACTGTATTTATAAAATTTCTATATAAAATTTACTGTAATTTAATTTTGATAAATTTTGTACGATGCAATGACAGAGGATCAAATAATGAAGTTTAGTACAAAGTGACCTGCCTTTTCAACACTGTATTATTAAGCCATACATTATCTACAATGTCACTAAAACCTACAATTAGAATGTTGATATAGTGTAGTGATTCTCTATTGAATATTATCCCATTCTAAGTATATGTATCAGGGATGTTGGAAAAAGATCCAATTAATAGTGAGGTCGCCATTACTATTTTAAAACCACATTGACAAAATGTCCTAAATTAAGTGACCATCTTGTTACTATCATCATCATTATCATTATTATTATTATTTTTAAAATAATAATAATAATAATAATAATTTGCGGTTTGATTTGTTGAATTGCTCGGGGATGTTGACATAAAAATCAATGCACTCCATTTTAATTCCCCTCGTTTTCTATCTATGGTAGTTTTTGTGAATAGTAAAAATCCGCCTTACGGCTATATTTAAAACTATACAAAAAACAGTCCAACATTATTGAATTTATCCAGCTTTTGTCGTTTCCAAGTTAGCCCTTTGGGCTATCTACAATAGACAAGTTAGTGGTTTAATAGAATAACACCACAAGAAGAAATCTAATGGGAAATTATTATTTTTTTTTTGGCTTGCTAAATCAGCTGCCTCCCTTGTTAAGTACCACTATTCGATGTACTACAAATTATAAATACCGTGTTGTTGTAGTTGTTAAGTTTAGTATTGGAACAAATTTGTTGCTTTGTTACCTTTAAACAAAAACAGAACACTAAAAAAAACGTTAAATAATAGAACCACTTTAATGTTACCATATTTCAAGTAACACTTAACGGTTATTGTTTTAATTTCTGTTGCAAATTTGCCATTGTTATCGTTTAAATGATGTTATTACACAGTGGATCGTCTTGAAAAGTAACAACCCTATTTTTTTTAAACGAGTAACAAAATGTTTAATTATTTTCTCATTAATTAATAGCGTAGATATTGCCAAAAATATATACAGAACGTCCCACCTAAGGTAGACTCAACTTGATAACGTCAAACTGTATGCTCTAAACATTATAGTGACCGCACTATTTTGAAATCTCCATCGCAATTGCTTTACACGGTTTCGGTTTGCATAATTTGTCTACGAACGTGTCAATCGAGGGATGGCTACAATTAAAGAGACAACGACAGTTTATTTCGAGCGACACAGTCAAGCTACGTACAACGCAGAGATGCGTTCCTCGTTATAAAAGGGACACTTATTCGTCCCAATTTTTTTAAGAAATATGATTTGAAAATTTTGATAAGGAGCAGTTATTATTAGTAGAAATACAGTAAATACTGATGGTTATTGTAGCAGAGGAATATAGTCAATTGTGATTAAAATCGTGTAATCTGAGTTTAGTTTGGTTCTAAACATAATGCTGTTGAATCGTGTTAATTCTGTCGCTACTCTCGAGGTAGCCTCAGTTTACACGACATTTGAATACTTGCGTGTTTGAACGCTGTACAAGTCTACTTTTACAGTGGATAAACAATCATTATAGTCCATAATACATACAATCAGGTGTAAAACGAACACTTGTCACGCTCAACGGTGTTGAAAAACTGTAATTCGAATGCCGTGCAATTTAAGACCACAATAACTTTCGAAACACCCCTAACTTTTGCAAAAATGCCGTAGGAAGCAAGAGCTTTTAATGGAATTCTTGAGGCAGCTGAATTGAACTTTAATATAAATCATCGAGTTGAAGTTCCTACATCAAAATCTCTATCTCTATCTATAACTTTCTTAAACCCAGTTCAGCATCCCTTCTGTAATCTCAACTTAATGTCGACCTTGTCATAAATAAACATTATATTCGTTGTGCATAAAGATCATTTCAATAAAGAATGTAACTATACGAACATAAGATAAAGTTAGCTGCAATATATGCTGAGGTGAGGATAAAGAACGGAAGATAAACCGGGCCTTACAGCTGTCATAGCCAATCCTCAATAGAGATTCCCATAGAATTTTCGAAATTTGATAATTTTTTATCAATAAACAATCAATCTTATCACTATATACATACACAGTTTTATTTACAGATTACTTTCGGTATGTTTAACTATGTATATCGTGAAATCGAAAAAATCTAGTTGTATTTTTAATATGGTTCTCATTACTTGTACATTTGGCTTTTTCCTATTAATTTTCACTTATGCTGATAATAACAACAAAACAATAAACGAACCGGTAGTGTTTACACTTGAAGATCGAGCAGCACCTTTTATAATCAGCCGTAATCAGTAAGTAGTTTTTATAAAAAAATCATTACTATCAACATTAATTAATAATAGATTTTCAGTTGTTAGTTATACATGGAATTGTAGAAATAACAAATGTGAACGATCAGTTTTCCATGATAACAACAATGAAAAACAAATATCTTTGGAAACGTGTAATATGATTTGCAGTGAAACACCAATGCTTTGGCCCAAACCGCAGAGAATCAATTTAAAATCAAAAACATACTCTACAATAACAAAAAATCAAATTTTCTTTAATTTCACACAAACAACCCCTATTTCGAAATTACTACACAATGTAACAGAACGATTTTTACGAAAATTAGACAGATTTCCATCAAACAGTGTTAACAGAGGGACTACAACGAATCGAGTTTTTATCGAAATTTCTGTAAACCAAGCAAATTGTACACAATTAAAATTAACAACAATTGAGGATTATTCCATAAAAATTGTTAAAAATAGTGATATTTCTATAAAAATTGAAGCTTCCACATATTTTGGTGTACGACATGGATTAGAAACGTTATCACAATTGATATGGTTTGATAAGGTAACAAATAAATTAAATCTGTTTGACAACATCGAAATTGATGATTTTCCCAAATTTCCATATCGTGGCTTAATGATTGATACAGCTAGAAATTATTTTACAATCAAACAATTGAAAAATATCATCAATGGTATGGCATTGAACAAATTAAATGTGTTACATTTACATTTAACAGATGTTGAAAGTTTTCCCATAATATTACCATCAATTAAAAATCTAGCCAATTATGGTGCTTATCAATCGAATATGGTCTATACTGTTGATAACATTCACGATTTAATCGATTACGGACTTGAGAATGGTGTACGTTTGATTTTGGAAATTGATGCACCGGCTCATGTTAATGCCGGTTGGAATTTTGCTGAAGATTTATATAATGAAACATTCGTTATATGCGGTAAAGATAACGTTTTTAACAGTCATTTAAATCCGGATAATAAGAATGTTTTGACAACTTTGGAATTAATCTATAAGGATTTGTTAACTTTACAAAATAGTGATGAAATCTTCCATATAGGTGGTGATGAAATTAATTTAAATTGTTGGAGACGGACAGAAATGGCTAAAAACTATACAGATTTATACGAATTTTGGACGAATTATCTAAATTTAATGTTGGAACATTTAAAATCAGCCAATCACAAACGTGAATTACCTGAAACTATTGTTTTATGGTCGAGTCCTCTGACCGATTCAGATTACTTAAAATCGATTATTGGCAATATTACTGTACAGTATTGGTTGGGTAATCCGACAAATCTTCTAAATAATGGTAATTCTATCATTTATTCAACTGTCGGCTATTGGTATTTGGATTGTGGCTACGGCCCGTGGCGTCCAAATATGGGCGATAATGGTAATTGTGATCCATACACACCTTGGCAGAAGGTTTATAAATATCGACCGTGGCGTCTATATGGACATGACAGTCAAACTTTGGGTGGTGAAGTCTGTTTGTGGGCAGAACAAGTTGATTTTGATGATCTAGAAACACGAATTTGGCCACGAACGGCAGCTTTTGCTGAACGTCTATGGACCGATCCGGAACAATTCAATGATTACGATGTTTATACGCGATTTGTGGCGCAACGTGAACGATTATTGTTGAATAATATTAAAGCAGCCGGTATATGGCCGAGATGGTGTTCTCTAAATCCCGGAAAATGCGGTTTTTGATCTTTATTTTTATCTCAAAAGATATAGATGATGATTGAGATTTGTGCAGAATACTACTAATAATCATTATTAATATCATTATTATTTAAATGCAGAAATAAATAGAGTAACCCTCAATCTGTCCGTCATGTGCCCTTTACAGATTTACAAACTGGAAAGGGATTATGTAACAACTAAACAGCGGTTGACATAATTATTGTGCGCCCTTTCTACATGTCATATGATTATGACGTGTGTATAAGGGTGTAAATCTCCTTTTTTAAAAAAAAATATTTCAATTTATCTACAAAATCGGTTCCAATTTGTCAAAATTTTACTCAAAGATCCACCGACATTTGTTTGTCTTTGACTCCATCTCTCATTAGTAAAACTGGCTTTTTGTTGTGGCTTTTACTTACCTGTCATTATTCTTCTTCATTTTTGTTAAAATTCCCTTTATTCGGTAGCCGGTATCGGATTATATTTCTGACAGTTTTTCTAAAGATTTATACAAAGTTTCTACAGAAACATCCCTTATTTCTTTTTTTCTTTTTTTTTTAAATCATTTTGTTTTGTATCGTTGCAATCTGTTACAGTTTAACAGGGATGAATCTTTTATGTTACCAATTTTTATCGATCATCAGCATTTCAAGTGTACTTGTCGGTATTGAATGTTTACTACCGCAACATCATCATCATCATAAAGTGGGATGAAGTGTTACCAATATGGTACTTCATGTGTTTTTACAAAACGGAAACGGAAAGACCCGCATTGTGTACCTTTTCGGAATATTATAGAAGATAGTCGAGATTCCCGTGGGATAATTGATACAATTTTTAATATTTAACAATTTATTTATACAATTTTTTAATAAATCACAGTGCTCTCTTAAATAAAATATTGCAAAAGTAATAAAAATTTGATTGTTTTTGTCCAATTAATCATGAATTTGGCTCAATTTGATTACGGTACATGTTTGATATTATTGCAACCAACGGCGTATCTTTGATGACTTTCTTAAAAAATAGCTCTTCTACAGTGGTGGCTTGTACAGTTTTAAAAACACTATTAATCAACAATAGAATTTTACCAAAACGTAAGGGTTGTTTCGGGTAAGTTATGGTGATATAACGATTCAAAGTTAGATATGCATCTTCTTGTATTGACGAAATTTTCGTTTTTTCCGCCAAATTTCGTTCACTATTCTGATCATTTGCACCCACAAACTGTGTTTTAAACAATGCTATCACTCTTAAACACGAAAATTCGTGTTGATCTAGTTGAAATTGTTGGATACGCACCAGCGTATCTTGGAAGTTTTGCACATTTTTCAAGAAATTCTCCAATCGTTCTTGATTATTATTGTCTTGTTGTTGTTCTTGGTAAATTTCACTAGTTTGTACTAATAATCTTAAATCCATAAATGAGATAAATTGCGCCGCCCCTATTATAAACAAATCCAACCAACTCTCTTCTAATAAAACCATCTGGTCTTGTACTGGTAATGTTGTAAATGTTGGCATATTACGCACCCATTGCACATTCATAAACAATAATTGTGCAGCAGTTTCACAAATTGCAGACGGATTTAATAGTGGTGGCATATATGGAAATAGCGGCAATTGTGGCACCTAATTTGTAATCAAACAATTAACCAATAATTTTTTTAGAAAAAAGTCTAAACTACTCACTCTTGGTATTGGTAGAACTGGTGGTAATGGCGGCGGTGGTACTGTAGTTACTGTTGTTACGGGAACTGATGATTCAAGTTTAACTGTTGTATCATAATCAACCCCTAAAAGATGTCTTGTTGGGGATGATATAACTAGATGATGATCGTTATAATATTGTGTTTGTTGTTGTTGTTGTCGACGTAGAGTAGAATTACGTGGTCCACGTTCATGTTGTACCGCTGTAATAACAACAAAACAAATTCAATTACAACACAAAAATAAACTACTTTTGCTTTTATATTGAATAAGACTTTTATTTTTACACCTGGTATTATTAAGATTTACTGAATTAAACCACTTGAAGTAACAAAATTCCTTCAAGTTGACTTATTGAATTTTGTTAAGAACACTTAAACACTTGCATTATTATTAAAAGAATTGAATTACCGTCACGATTCATTCCAGCTTCTTGGCATTTTTGTAAACGACAAGCACGACACTGATTCCGGTGTGTTTTATCAATGATACATGTACCTTCATCTTTTGCTTTACAAACATATTGACGATTACGACGGATGGAACGTTTGAAGAAACCAGCACAACCATCACAAGCGAAGATATTGTAGTGTTTACCGGAGGAGAAATCACCGCACACTTTACATGGAATATCCAGAATCCGACCTGAAATTTCAAAACAACTAAATGAACAATCTGTAAATAGGGTGGTTTGTTTTCTTTAAAATCAAATGAACAATTTCCGCTATTACTATTAGGGTGAATTTGTAAAGATAAATCGAAATCTTACTCGAACCGGCCGGTGTTTGATTTTTAATTGTAATATGATGACTGTGATCCATCTGTTTAACAATTACAAATTCAAAAATTTTGATGAAAAAATACTTGAATCGACAACGGTTGTTGTTAATCTGACGATAACACCAACTTCCGAGCTTTTGAGCTTTTTGCCACCCTAACAATACATACGAATTTTTCGTATACCATGATAGTATGAATGAATCCCTTTTTTGACTTGATAATGGCTTATGATTGGTAGATAGCTACCCCTACCTAACAGTTAAGCCCTACCCTCTTCCGTTAATAAGGGCGGGAGTTAAAAATATTGTCAAACTGGTCATTGGAAGTCGCTGCCTGAAATATTATTATTTCTTTTTTAAATAAGAAAAATAAACAAGAAATTTACCTCGATGTGGATTCAAAACAACAAACATCTCACACCAGGCTTTCTATCAATCAAAATATAACTTTATCGACGATTATCTACAGAAAAACTTGACTTATTAGCGTTATCTTTATAGTTTCATTGAATTTTCAATTGTAATATTTTGCAATAGTTCTAAGATGGCAATAAGTTAATCAATTTATTTTTTTAAAATTAATGAAACGTTTTAATTGAAAACAAATTAGATAATCCGATATATTAAAAAAATTTGTTAATAAAAAAGCATATCGGGAGATGTTGACCTGACGGGATGAGTATTAGCGGGGGTTGAAAAATATTAAACAAAAATCCGCGTATATTTAGAAGGTAATACCGAAATATTTTTAATAAAGGGCATATGAGGGCTTATATTTATATTATAGATATATACACAGATATATAGTCTGAATATTAATAACCGAATTCCATACGCGTTTGTATTGCACCCCCTTGTAACTAAATCAACCAGATAATTAAATTATTCGCCAAATATGAAGAGTAAATCTACTGTATGTATTTTTAACAATTTTATCAATTTTCCAAGTACAACATAATCAAATAAAATGATAAGAATTTTTTTGTAATTTTCACTTTACACTTGATTAAATTAGGGAAAATCAAAGATTAAATCAAAATTTCTCTAATACTCCTAATACAGGTATAGGGTTGTTGTAAAGTACACCTGGTCGATTATACAATATCGACGACATAATATATCACAAAAATGGGGTGGTAAAAATTGCGTGTAATTTATCTATGTTTTTTGATTAGAGGGTGGTAGAGTAGATAACATGTGGTCCAGCCGGAAATTCCACACATCTATTGTTTTCATTGAATCATCTCTCTATAGTGAGAAATTTACAATTTTTACCCTGAAGGTGGTGTAATGGTATTTTTCCAAAACAAAAAAAATACTTGTTGCAATATTCCCACGAACATCCACCCTATATATCTAATTATTATAAAGACAGATTGTGGAATAATTACAAATATCATCCCCTAATAGAAACACATGTTATTGGATGGATGTATCGTCATCTGAACTAATCAGGGGTAGTTATTAGCGTCATTTGTTTCTAATGTGTGGGAAATTCCGGATTTTTTTTTGTTTGTAAATTATTTGTTTAAATTTTTGTAATTATACAAAAGATCCCTCGTTAATCCACCCCTTAGTTGCGGATAGTAATCAGCGAATTATCAGTCATCTAATGGTTTATTTGTGGACATGATACGTTTTTACCGTTTATCAGATGTGGTCCATCAACTAATCTTTGTTATTGTTCTGTTATCAGTGATGAGATTGTTTTGTTAACGGTTGTTATTGTTTGATTTTCCTACTTTTACTACCATTACTACAACTAGGGGATATTCAATGAAATTTTCTAAGAATTTCTCGAAATAGTCGCCAGGTATTACCGCCGGAAATGGATAATTTCTTCAATGAAAGAGTAAGAGAAATTTGAATTTCCGTAAATAGCAATAACACGAATCCTTTCAAATCTGGTTGTTGTACTAATACAAAACAAATTGTTTAAAATGCAATTCATTGTATTGCCGACAAAGTGGAATAAACTTTATTGCCTTTGAAATTTGCCGAAATTGCTGGCAAAAATTTATTTATAAATAATAAATCTCAAAAATTTTACCACTATTTGGTAATGAACTTAGGAAGAAAGTTGTAAATTAAAACGTACAGATTAGTGTTTGAATAAGTCGTTCGTGAGAAGAACTGTCTGTTTTATAATCGAAAAAAATAAAAAAGATTTCCTTTTTATTGTCGTTAACCATTTCATGTCGTCGTACAAGTCCTTTAGATTTGATTATGATTGAAAAGAACGAAGACATCTCGAGATGTATGATTAGGCACAAGAGGGTTTACTTCTTGACACACCGTTGATGTCTCCCACAATACAAAACACAAAGATAAGAATCGTTTAAATTTTTTTTAATATTTCCAAAATAAATTTGCACAACATCTTCAACGTATCTAGATGTTTTCATCGGATTTTTATTATTTTTTTTTTTTTTCGTTTAAATAAAGACCGGATATGATGTCAAAGCTATGAAAGTCTAGTAATGCTCACCTGTGTGTATGTCGAAGAACAACTTCTATTCACGCTACTGCTAAAAGCTCAAAAGCTCTTTGTTCTTTCTCCGGTCGGTCTATAGAAAAGTTCAACGGTTATGGGCGTTCTACACCTGATAGTACCATCCGATTACAATGTTTTTCTCTTATTCATCTTCAGGACAAGTTTATTTGAACTTTTATTACAAGCTATTTGATATCTTTCTGATTTATATAACGAATTGTGTGTCGAATTTCGCAATTTCCGCGATTTATTTCTTATATATACCTCCACGTAAAATTCAATGATCATCAAATTGTGGATATTCCAGTTTAACTTTACAATTAATCCGATGCTTTTAATGTCAGGTAAAGTCATCAAGTTGATGATTTTGTCTGTGGATCTTTATTTGAATGAAACACCTGGATTTATATTATAGAAGGGAGATGTAATAAGCGATTGCTTTACACAAAAACTGACTGAATATTTTTTTTTTTCTTTAAAACTTTTTTTTTGTGAAAAGAATTGACCTAACTCTAGTTATCCTCATTAGATGGTTGGACGAGTCAGGACAATAAAAGGATGGCGGCCCTTTGCACACACAACAACACAACAACAAAACTATTGCAAAGGGATGGGCATTATATGAGGTATATACGAACATTTTAGGGATAATTTCGGTTCAATGATGCACACATATGCTTATTGCCAACACTAGGGCTGACCAAAATCGACAACTAACTCTCAAGATTTTGCGTTATCAAACAAATAATTGATAAACAAATTTTATGGTTCTTCAAAGTGATTTATTAATGATTGTATTTGGAGGTATAATTACGATATCAAGTGGTGAATTGGGAAGAAAATGGAGAATTTTTGCGCGGTATGGACAGCCCTGCCTTTTCAGGATTGTAGTAATATGGCGTCGTTTATTGTTAGATTTGCTTCTGCCTTTATGCCTTCGCGACTAAATACTGGATTATTTTTCAAATACACAACCCCTTTTAAAAAGCTAAAAATTCGTCTAAAATTTCCCCCTATTTTTTTTTTTATTTCATCATTATCATTACAGATTAATGATAATTTGATTATTTTGTTGGAATTTCCTAAATATTTTTCCAAGTCAGGTAGAATTTCTATTTCGTTTACTACAATCATTGTAAAAGAAGTCTATTATATTTGTATTTTACTTTTATAAATCTCTTAATAATATAGTTGATGTTGTCGTCTTTCTTTATTCATGAAAATGGGAACAATTTGTGTGACATGAAATTTGACAAATCATTTCAAAACCACAACAACATGTCCATGGTCCTTTTTTTTTATTTCTCCTACTTGTATTTCTTTTGCAAATAGAATCGATATTTACACGTTGATTTTACGGTTTTTAGTTTGGTTGAATGATTTTTATTTATTGACATGTTGGAATGCGGCCATTTGTATTATTATGACTTTAACAAGCAAAACCTTCTTAAAGCGACCAGTATAGACGCATCAACTAGGCCGTCATTTCAACACATTTTTTCCAAATATTCCGAAATAAATGATTGATGTATTCAAACGAAATCTTAATCTCCATTTCTATCTAGATTTGTGTTAATTTGTAGTTTCATTAGCGAATATGATGAAATTGTCCAGCAGATACGGTTAAATTTGTTCGTAAGGCTCAATTATTGTAAGGTTTGTTACAACCAACGGTTTCGTGTTGTATTATGTACCATTTTACTACTTCTAAATATAGAAAATGGCACAAAGAATTGATTACTGGTGTAATATTTGCGCAATTTACTCCAACAGCTCCCAATTCATGGTTTTTGTAGTACGCAGAAACTTAGAAACGACTTTAGATGCACTTCTGTCATGACACAAAAATGTTAGACCATGTTTTTTTAGATAAAAGTGGATCATCAACAAAACAATATATCCACAGAAAGCACCAAAGAAAGAATGTGTAAATTAAGGGATCAATACATACGTATTTAATGAAAAAACACGTTTCCATTCATGACCTCTTTTACACTATTTTACCGTGTTAAATCGAGTCCCTTTCACTTTTTTTGGGGTAAAGTTGAAATCGCAACAGTTCAAAACCGTGTAAATCAAGATAGAGATTTTGGTGCAAGTTCGAAAAGAATCAGAGTTTAATGAATCCGACTTTTAACTTTCTAAAATTCTATCAAATGTATGGATTGGACATTAAAATAAAGTGACCAAAGGTCTCGCTTTTGGCGGGATAGTCCAGCTTTCAGGTGATACCTCTAGTTGCCCGCTGAATGTTCAAAAATGCCCCTTTTCCGCTGAACCTATAAAAATGTCCTGCTTTTTCTGATAATTACCCTATTTTATTGAGACAAATGTGAAAAAACAAATTTGTGTAAACTTCTTGTTTTTGCTTATATTTTTCATCAGTTTGAAAAGCGTGAAAAAGTATGTTAAAGAGTAGAAAAACACCTCTACGTTATAAAAATTTGAATAATTGATCAACTTGCGTCCAGGGTTGAAAAACGTTGTCCCGTCCCGCCTTGGCTCTTTGGAAATTTGGTCACTTTAATTATAATGATGGAACAGCATTTCCAGAACTAATCCCATCGTCTAGCTGCTTTTTCCCTGATTGAATGCGTATCATTATTAGCGCTGTAGGCACTACAGCGACTTACTTGCACGGGTTAGTTTGCGCAATAAAGCCGGAACATCGTGCGGCGTCTACACGGTGCAAGTGATGATTTATTTTTGTTGCTTTTTTATTGTTGTTGTTGTTTGAAGGCACGGCTTACACACCGTCCATACGTACAAGCTTTGCCGAGTTTGCAACACAATGTTTGCTAATGCGGTGCTTTTAAGTTTGTATAGTATACCGTTTTGTCGTCCTACACGTGCAGGCTTTCGTATACAAACCGGTTTGCGCAAGTAGCTCCACGGTGAAGCTTGCACGTGTGGACAGCCCATTACACATACAAGTTAATTATGCCACAATTAAGTGGAGGGCTAATTCGCTTGTTGGATTGCTATACAAATGTACGTATTCTTTTGCGAAGCACCAGTGTATCTCTAAACACAGCATGACGAACGCTCTATTAGAACAAAACAATAGGAACATAAACTTTTAGATTGTATTACAAAATCGACAATAATAGAGTAAACACTAGATATAGTTTTTTTTTTTTGTTATAATTGATAATATATCAAAATCTGGAAATTACTATTGTTAAACAATACATGATTTTTCTTTATAATCGAGTAGTTCTAGATAAAACACTGATTAGGTTTGAAAGTCAATTATTAAAATTTTCCACACACATACATTCCCCGACCGAAACTACCATTCATCTATTCGATTTTATTTACGAAATAGAATTAAATAAGAGAAGATTCAACAGGTACTTAAAACAAATAAAAGGAACTTTCAACTACTACCAGCATCTTTATTTTATTTATTATCCCACGGGATAGGACGCTATCTTATCCTGTCTATGTCTTTCTCATAAAGGTATAATACAGTACTCTTTATATGCGTGTAAATGTAGAAGTACCATCCCTATTGACTATTGTACTTTAAAACTTGGCAGTCAGTCCGCCCCTATCCGTTTTCGTTATTGTAAAATAGCGAACAATAAAAAGAAACCTCCGTCCGACTATCTCTATTATTATTATTATTATTATTATTAATAATATTAGTTCAAGTGCTTATTCGACAGTATTCCAATAGATTTGTTGATAATCAAATAGTTTTAATTGTTAAAACCAATTAATAGAAAAAAGACGTAGTTTTAATGATTTTTCTTCCAGTCAAAAGTCTTTTCATAAACATTGACAAAAGGACTTGTTCTTTAAACGAGGAGAATATGAAAGGCGATGTAAGATGATACATGTCAAGAGTGTTGTTTTACATGTCTATTCTTATAGTTTGGCTTTTGTTAAAGCTCTACATTAACGCCTTTACGATAAAGTAGCCCTTGTCAGGGGAATTTTTTTTTTTGCTTTATTTAAAAATAAATAAAGAGAGAGACAATAAATTGAATATCAACACAATAAAGAACTAATTGGTAAGCATTAAATGAGCAATCGTTTTTATAATAGCAATAAAAAGGACAATAAATTGGACCTTGTGTAATTTAAGCCATATGTATTGTTAGGGTATTCCCATTTATATGTCTACTATACTATGGGGGTGTTGTTCTGCTCCAATTACACCACCCATACTGACTGCCAATTGGATTACAACAATTGTTCAATAACAAATAACAAGTATTTCAAGTTATTACACGTAAATATTTTGGCAAAAATTTCAGATACGTATCAGTTGAAATGATTAGATTAATTTACAAGAGTATACAGTATTGGTTTTTCTAATGCGAACACAGTAAAAAATACCAGTATCACCAACTCGCCTTAGTTGGAATGAGATAAACATAAAATAAACGGTAGGGTGTCTAAGGATTGCACCCACTCTTAGAGCGTCCTTTAAACGCCGCATCTTTCATCTTTGTCATGATCATGGTGAAACATCGGCGCACAAGTTTATCAGACAAAGTTCGAACTATATCTACATTATCGAATGTTCACATTAGAAGAGCCAATACTGTATGCAACACAAAATACAGTAGTGTTAAGAAATTGTTGTTTTTAACAAATTAAATTCGACTAATTACATAATTATTAGGAATTGTAAATATTTTATTTGGTAATATGACAAAATAGAGCAACAATAACAACAATTTCTATATGATTATACCGGAAAATTATGAAATTGATATTAGTTGTTTGTTTTTTTTCAATAACAACAAATTTCATCAAGTCTATTAAGAAAATGTTACATTTTTTTCAGTAAAATCAACCACAAAAAATGTTGTTACATAACAATAAGTGATTGTTTGTTATTCGTACATCATTTAACACTATATTATAAATAATAATAATATTTTATACTTTCTAATTATTATCGATAAGTTGTAGGTATGTTATATCCGGATCCTGACCGATAACCGGATCACCTTTGATTCTTCCGTTTATTTTTAATACAAAAACCGTTCTTCCTCTTTATTGTCCTTCGAAATAGGTCATTAGACTCTTTAAGGATAGATGTGGATTGAATCAATTGGAATTTATTGATAATTTTTAATAAGATGATAAAATGCATAGAAATTTACCAAAAGGTGTGCCTTTTATAGATCGAACTGCACTGTCACTGTAAAAGTTATCCAGGGACGTTGGAAAAAAACATGGAAAAATGACAGGATTCTATAATCCGGGAGTATTTTAAATCAAAATTATAGTTTACCACCCCTTATAGATCTATTTTCTTGGGTAAAATACAGATTTAGGACACTTTAATTCAGTGAATTAATTAATTTTGACCTCTTTTTTGTATACATTTTTGATGATTTATTGACAAAAAACAGAACTGTGGGAGCTTCTCTTTTCTATTAATTTTGTAAATAATATTTCTTATTGATAAATCTAAAGTTTAATACTTTTGCGTTATATAGGGAGTGTTCTTGCCAGGGTCGCTCCTACTACCAAGGTTGGCTTCCAGTATAAAATCAAATGGAAAGCCGCGAGGGGGCAATAGTCGTGGTTTGCCTTAGCTTGGTAAACTGTCGAATTTTTTATTTATAACACCCCACCATCATGTATAGAATAGTGAGTACACTTTTTTTTTGTTATTCAAGAGAAATAACTAAAATCTGGTAAAATTTTGCAGTTAGTTCTTGTAGCTTTCCTATCAACAGTCTATAGTCAAGGCTATAGAGGTGATCCACAAACAGCTGCTATTTTAAATGAGCAACGTTATTTAAGTGGTGATGGTAAATTCGGTGCACAATATTCACAAGAGGATGGTGTTGAATTTAAAGAAGAAAGTGATGCTGATGGTACACGACGTGGTACATATTCTTATGTAGATCCATCAGGACAACGTCGTACTGTTAGTTATACAGCTGGTAAACATGGTTTTCAAGCAACTGGTGATGGTATACCACAACCTGTACCTACATCATTACCAGTAGCACCAACACCAAACTATACACCATTACCACAATATAATCCACCACAAGAACCTCAATATAGACCACAACCCCAATA
>JAZBGY010000120.1:0-24844 GCA_037414755.1 Lydus trimaculatus | reverse complement strand
CTCAATATCAACCACAACCTCAATATCAGCCACAACAACAATATCAACCACAGCCACAATATCAACCAACAACACCACCACCCCACCGATTCTACCCACCTGGTAAACTTTCACTAAATCGATCTCCTGATGGTTTCAGTTATTCCTTCCAAAAAGCTTAGATCTTATTGTTAGATTAGCAACAATTAACTATTTAGTTCTTTTTTTTATATATTGTGCAAAAAAATTAATGTAATATAGTTGTATGTATAAAAAAAATAAATCTTTACTTAAATGTTAAAATACCATAATTATTTACCAATTCCTATTCTAATAACAATAAACAAAGAAGAAATGAAAGTGCATTGTCCTTGATAACAACACATACTCCTGGTAAATAAAACCAGTATTTACATCATAAGGTTAACGTGTCCTGTGTAATATTTCATAAAATAAAAGGACAAATTTAGATTGTAGGAATTTGATAAGGGATTTCTACAACACGTTTCTACAAATAATAATAATAATTATAGATTAAACTTTTAAATAGATTTCGGACCATATTAGCCTTCAATATTTAATTGTACTTGAACCTGAAACTGTGATTTTCTTAGGTGTGGTCTTTTAATAATAAAATAAAGGTTTATAAAACTGGTTCATCTAGAAATTATACATTTTTGAATGCCAAATAGCTATTATGACATTGCAAATGATTCAATGTCGATCTTGTATGGATTTCTTTCAAATTCTACAGAAAATATACTTTTATGTAATGTAGCATAACGTTTGATAAAAAGCAGTCTATTGTTACTGTTACGTAACTCAAATTGAAAACTGTTAAAATGAGAAAAGTTTCTTTTTTGAGTAGAACGATCCTGAACATTGATACTTAAGTAAGGCTCTAGTAGACACAGTATAGCAATGAGGACATAGTTTAGTGGATCCGAGGCAGCAAATCAGTGAGAAGAGCACCTAGGTGGATGCACGGGGCAAGAGTAGAGCAATAGAGATGTAACCATAGGAGTAATACTCCGGAAGCAATAGCCAGAGGAAGAGTTGTGGACGGGCTACAGCCGCAGAGTTTTCTGTGCTCTCACTGGACATTGCCCGTTCAATTTTAGGAAGTTCAATTCCAGCCGCTTACAAATGCGGAGGTATTGGTTCTCTTTGCAGCAGACATGGTTAGCCGCAAGGATAGAACCTTGTGAAGCAGTCAATGTCAAAAGATGGTCAAGCCTCCGAAATTACAAAGTCTCTTTCTATAACTACTGTAGATAAGTGAAATTTCTTTCACGTTTAGAAATGTAAAATGTATGTGGAACTGGACAGTTTTTTTTTGCCAAATTAGAGCTCTTAGCTTTAATTTCATTGCTCAGACGATTCAATAACGATGCATAATACTAAGGCGTTATTGTTCTTCTATTTCCAGTTGATGTGTTGACCTTCTTCAGCGTTGGTTCATTATGTACTCATTCACTATTTTGACTATCTCAGGTTTATAATGATGAATTTATGGTTTAACCAACGGTTACAAAACCACACAACAATCTTTTCTATTGACAAATTATGATTTGAACATGTTTCTGGTCGGTTATTAACAAACGTGACACCCATCATATCCAGATTTCAGTATAAAATCCAATATACACGATTATATGAAATATCTATAATCATTGTTGTTGTCTTTCGAATCAACTTAATAATGATTCGTCACGATTTCGTGAAATATTTTAAAATTTCGTTATCGATAGATGTCATCGACCTACCTGCTAGAAGTGTAGGTACGTTTGTACGCGACCGCATTTAAAACATTACATAGTTCAAAGTTTAAAGATGTATTGCAACAAATTGATTATTGTAATAAAATCACCATAAAACCCGTGAATTTCAACTTTTGAGATAAGCTTTTCAATGACATTCACCTTTACCACCTAAATTCTACAGACTACCGTTTGTCTGATATGTGGACACCATCCCTGCCGGGTTTTTGTCTTTTACATACCTTTTTTTTCCTCATTCGTTATTTGACTCAATTCGGATAATGCCGTTCGACGAACGCAGAGTGAAAACGCCAATAGTCTGTAGTTATCGTTGGTTACAAGAGGCTGGGTTCGACCTTGACTAATAAGTTATATATAGAGCTCAATGGTAGAAGTCTAGTAACCATACATACTATAGTATGTATTACGATTTGCGCTGTTGCCATTATTACTAATGCAGACGAGTTATTAATTTTTGTTTGAAAATTATGAGCAAATAATTGTATTCAAACAACAAACACGTAAGGATAAACAAATTTGGTAACTATTTTCACAATTACAGAGCCTTTTATGAATTTGTGTTACTCTTTTATCAGAAATTTGGTAACGTTGAATGTCAGCACTTAGCTGTATATCTACGCACGCATCTCTATCCATACTATAGTTACACTAGTCTCAAATGTCAACTCAAAAAAAAACATAACCTAAAACAACTGTCAAAGCTGCAGAATTCGTAAAATTGGTAATAATGGGAAATATAGATGATTCTGTGTATGTTTTTCTGGAATTTAACGATAAATTAACACCAAATATATTCGAAAATGAGTTATTCCTACGTGTAGCAAATTTACATAAACCGAATCCTTTAGTACAAATCAACGATTTGGTATTTAAAGGTGTTACACCACAATTTTCAAAACAATACAACAGAATTTGAATTTTCACAAATTACAGGTACATATGATGAATGTATTGGTACGAATTTATTTTTTGAAGAAATCGAAGATCCACCAATACGTACGAATATCTATGAAAAAGAAACAGCAATCCGTTTAAAACATGTATTAGCCCAAACAAAAATAATACGTTTAAAACATATGAAATTACCGAAAAAAGTAATTGCAACCAAACAAAATATCGATTCAATTGATATTAATTTAAATCAAGATTATCAAATTGTATTGGAAAAATTAGAACAAAATTTATTGAATATTGATGATTTAGCTAAAAAAGATGTAGAAGAAACATCTGATAATTTATTTCAAGAAACAATCAATTTTATTACAGATGAACAAACAACAACAGAACCGGAACGTGAAATTGATAGTTATTTGGGTTTATTACAAGATAAATCACAAAATTCGATTTTAGAAGCGAAATATGAACGATTAAAACGATTAGCACGTCGACCTGTACGCCGGATGAAATCAACAGAATTGATTGAAGATTGCGATGCGAAATATAAAGAATCTTACGAATATCGCAATTTAGAATGCAAAGTATTTTCTACAAAAATTATAATTAAATATGTATTTAATCGTGTCGATTTTTAGATTCTTCAAAATAGCGACGCTTTTCGTACAGTAAACGGCGCAATTATTGAGAAAAACTTTGCAGGTGGTGTTGATATAAATCGTTGTGTTCTACAAGGAGTTATATCACCATCAAATGATCTATTTCGTACATTATCAACAAATGAATTAAATAAATTATTAACGTTGGATAATTTAGAGAATTTGTCAATACCGCTTAGATATTTAGTGTTGAAAGAGTGCGTTACAAAAATTGAAGAATTAATAGAGAATACAACACCAGAAGAATTGAAAGAATTGGATGAAAATGGACGAAATGTTCAAGATGTTTGTAATATTTTCAAAAAACTTGTTTCATCTCTAGAACGATTAATGTCAGATTGTGAAAATGAACAAACAAATCACGATATTGATCTAAAAATCCATGATATTCGGATCAATGATGAAGATTATATCAAATATAAACGTAATTCTTCACAGGAACTTGTTGATTGTTTGGAGATCTTGGATGAAGATTTTCAAATTTCAAACCAAGGAGAATTTGTAAAAGTTGAAAATTTTGGAACTACTACACATGATGATGATGATGATTCTAATGATAGTATGGAAGATTAATGTAAATAAAATTTTAAAAAGTTACAAATTTATTGTCAATTAATCGTTAAAACCTTTGTAGTTTGTTGCAAGATTACGATTCCGGAAATGGTTTCATATCAGGCGCTGTTAATTTCGCTGGTTTTATATAAGGCTCGTTTAATAGTTCTTTTGCAGTCTTCCTATGATTACAATCATAAAGTAACATTAACTAAAACAATAAAGCAAATTTGATTAAATAAAATCATTGCAAAATATTATAAATAAACCTTAATAAAGTCGTGTTCTTCGTCAGTATTAAATTTAATTTGTTCTTTTAAGTCGATCGGTTGCCATTGTGGAAATGTACATTTATACTGTGGTAGTTTTGTTATACCTGGCCATATATCATTGGTTGGTGTTCCTAAGATTTTGAATATTTTGAAAATTTGATCGATTTCCGAATCTCCCGGAAATAAGGCACGTTTATTGAACTGAAAATTAACAAATATTGATATTCATAATGATTACATTAAAAGTCCAATAATTGTTCTTCACATATTTATAAGCTCTAGTTATGGCGGTTTTCCACTAAACAGACTAGTCGAGTTTCTGTTTTGTTCAGGTTTTTCGGTACATTGAAAACTGAAAACGAAATTCGGACAAATTCGAAACTCTATTACCACCAAACAGATAAAATATTGTCGGAACATCGGTTTTTATTTCATTGTCTATGCTGAGAATTTGTAAACATGCTGAAACTCTTTGATCTTACCGCTTTCGAACGGGACTCGAAAAATAAAACAGCAATTGTCACAGAAAACTCGAGTCTTCAAAAAGTCTGTAAAAAGTTGCGGTTCTGTTTTGTCTGTTTAGTGGAAAACCGCCTTTAGGATTCAGTTCTAAAGTTAACGTACAAGTTTTGTCGACTTTATTAATCGAGAAGAGCAAGGCTCGATTTATGGAATACTCGACTTTAACTGACCCTTAAGTGTGTGAAAAACAATTCGATCTTATTGTTAGTATTGAAATTTTGTTCGGCAATAGTTGTCACATTTGAAATAAAAATTGGAGAACGGAAAGTTACACTTTTGCAATATTAACATGGGGTGTTAAGCAAAAAGTCCTATTTGTACGCCGTTTGGTAGTGTGGGTTCAACAAAACAAAAGTAAGAATCGTCACAACAGATCCGGCTGTCCTGGTGCGTATTAACTACTAAAAATCATTATTTGTTCTGCGCCTCACTTTGGAAAAATGCCAACATCGTTTTTCGCCCAAAAATCCCCTTCTATAAGGGAGTCCTAAACGCTTCGATTTTCCGGGAGTGTTTAGATTTGGTGCCTTCGATCCATGTGTCCTAATAAAAGGTTCCAGGACCATCAAAACTGGTTTTTCCTTGGATCCTACAATAGGGGGGGGGGGGGCTCTTACCCAACTGTCCCGGTTATGATATTCACAATTCTGGCCTAGTATTTTTCAATTTCCGTACAAACTTATGTATTGCTTTATAAAAACAAAAAAATCTTAACTATAACAAAAAGTATGGAAAAAGATATCTTGCTTATGCCAGGCTTTAAGGGTAAGTTTCACCCCTTAAATATGCATCTCAGCAGCTGATCCTTTCTGGAGGCCTTTATTTGTTCTTACAGATTGTGAGGCCTCACTTGGGTGATCTTCCTTGTAACCATCAAAATACTGATAAAGGTTGTCTGCCAAACCATTTTGATGACTCGAATGGTTCTTGTGATTTTAAAAATAATTAATAGCTTTATGTTTTGTTGTAGATATTAGATACTGGAAGGATTCAATAGCATCAACCTAGCCAACTCTAAGAATAAATTCCATCTTTAACAACTTCTCCAACATCTGACATTGTATTGACTTACAAAAGCTTAGGCTTTCAATAACAATGATTTTAAAGAACCTACTGTTAGTTACAAGAGCTACAAATTGCTTTAGCAGTCTATACTTCTATTTTCCGACTAGTAGCAAGTGTTATAAACATGACCTTGTAGTCTTCAGCATTTTCGCTGGAGCCCCACTTCAGCAAGATCCACAATTAAGAGACAACCTTTAAATGTTACTGCTCTTTGATCTCCTAAGCAGTTTTTCTTCTGCATTTAATCGAATATTGAACAGCAACGATTCACAAACAATTTTAAGGTTTAATTTGGAAAAATAGTAGCAACTATTGGGTAAGACTACTATCAAATGTGACAACTATTTTAGAACGAAATCATAAAAGAAAATTGTTACCATTTCAGCCATAATACAACCTAAACTCCATATATCAATACTGCATGTATATAATCTGGAACCTAATAATAATTCTGGTGCACGATACCACATTGTTACAACTTCATGTGTATAAGAACGACTTGGTATAGAAAAACATCTAGATAAACCAAAATCAGCAATTTTTATATGTCCCTCTTTATCAATTAATAAATTTTGTGGTTTTAAATCACGATGTAATATCCTATGGATATGTAAATAAGCTAAACCTTCCAATAATTGTCTGATATAACTCTAAAATAAATACAAATTTACAACAACCAAATAAAGAATAAATCAGAAATAATTTACTCGAATTAATTCTTTATCTAATGGTGTTGTAGTTTGATCTAAATAACGTTTAAAATCTAATTCTAAATATTCAAAAACTAAATACAATTTATTCGGTGTATACATAACATCTTGTAATTCAATAATAGATGAGTGTCGTAGACCTTTTAAAATCGAAATTTCTCGAATTGCTGTCGATGGTACACCTTCACAATCATTTTTACAAAATCTGTAAACAATTAAACATAATTAACAACAAATTTTCACCATAATTTTCTATAATGAAGTTAGAAATTTCATACTTACATTAATGCGGATATTAAAAGATTGAAATTGTTATTATTAATGCGATGATAGTTAGCTGAAATATAAGCTGAATCATGTGGTGCTACGATCTTGTTGGAAAATTCACGTAAAACACCTCAAAATTCAACTCAAATTTCTGCCAAATTAGTAAACGAATGTTATAAAAAAAGCAGCAAATCCCACTTATCTATCACACCACAACAGCATTTTAGTTTAATTATTATGTGATAAGAATAATAAAAGCAAAAAGGCAGTATAGTATAGTTAAAAATGCAATGAAAATAAAACAAAGAAAATACTTA
Source organism: Lydus trimaculatus (assembly GCA_037414755.1). Classification (NCBI taxonomy): domain Eukaryota; kingdom Metazoa; phylum Arthropoda; class Insecta; order Coleoptera; family Meloidae; genus Lydus; species Lydus trimaculatus. The sequence continues at coordinate 17,826 of JAZBGY010000120.1, read as the reverse complement.
CTTTTCTAATTTGATACGTTTCAAAGCTACACTTTTCCCAGTTATTTTATTTTTCGCTTTGTACACAATACCATAAGTACCTTCACCGGCTGTACCTAATTTAATAAAATTATCCAAATTATTCATCTTCATTTGTTCTTGTTTTCAGTTTTTGTTTTTTTTGTTTTTCGCTAACAAACACTTTTCAGGTTACAAAGGTAGTTTAGCGGGAAATTCACGTACATTTCGGCGGCCATTTCTGTTTATTAGTTGATACGCATGCGCAATAAATACAATGTGAAAATTCAATAATCTAAAATGATCAATAACTCTACAACATTACAACAATAAATTAACAAATATTACCTTTATTGTTATTATTATTTAATTAAATATAATTATTAATTAGTATTTATGTTTTTTTAATTAATTAGATAATTTTTTTGTTTTAAATAATTGATTTATTTTTGAATTTTTTTATCCGTTTTTTTGTTTATTACTATCCCTACCTTTTTCACTCCCTACTACTAACAATTGTTTTGGCGCGAACCAATCAACACAATTGCTTATAATAAACAGTGGTCAACAAAAGTTTTATAGTTTAGATACGTGGATCAATTATTTTTCAAAATAAAACAATAAATTAAAGTATTAATGTTGTAGAAAATCTGTGTGTTATTAGCAACTAATTTATTTTTAAATAAGTTTATATGGAATTTATTTCAAGTTTGAGTACGGATTAGAAAGCACAAGAAGATCCTAGTTCTAAGGCCTTATTTATACGTATTAGTCACGTACACTTTTAGCTGTGTTCTTTCGCTCACAGTTTCGGATCATGATCTCATAATCGTGATTCGATCCAAGTTGTAAGAAAACAGCTATTTCTGTCGGTTTGGATCATTACACGCTATATATAACGATAATCATAACCTCAAACTTTATTTCCAATGACTGGAGTGTGCAAAATACCGCCTATACATATAGTTTCGTACAAACAGCGCAATTTCTACTTTATTTTGCGCGTGACAGTGAATCATGATCCATTTATCAAATCACAAAAATTCCATGTTCCAGAGGGGCAGGGGGATTACGGATCATGATTCGTTTTGACACAATACCAAGATCCGAAAGAACACCACCTGATCCGATTGAACGCGTTTAGATCCAATTAAGCATAGCGAAAGAACACAGCTTTTGTAATATGTGCATACAGTGCATATTTCACGCTGACCGTATATCTTGGAGCATGTAATACCGTCTGCTTCGTGTTAATAGACTGCTCGATATCTACCGAAATGCTGGCTAACATTTTAAGTCTGTGAATTCGTTACAACGTCCAGACTAGCTGCATGAGCTGTTTTTCTAGTCCATATCTCGAAAATGAAATTCAGGTAATACTTATAACCCTTCTAAATATTATAACTATTAATTATATAACAGTATAACCTATCCAGCCTATAGTTATGAAATACAAATTATTTCCAAGTATCGCTAGAGTTGCAAGATTTTCTAAAACGCTGACAGGTCCCACTTAACCTCTTTAGGCTAACTAGACTAACGTATGCCACGGGCTGTCAGTTTTTTAAGGGTGAACCTGCATTAAAATGCTAAATTATTATCTCTGATGCAATTTAATTAGGACGATAACATTTTTTTTAGCCCAAGGCGCTTGATTGTTAATAAATGTCGCATTAATTACAACAAGATAGACTTCTTCTGAGATCCCATATTTTAGAATGATATTGTATACCATATTGCGTATATTTCGATAGAAGAACCTGTAAGGAACTGTAGTATAGTGAGTACAGGTGTTTTGCAACCCATGGATCACACAGAAAGTAGTCGCTGCCTTTAATTGACATTGAAAACAACTACTTAACTACTCTGTATTTATAAAATCGTAAGCTCCAGACCGTGCAACCAGTGCAACGGATTTTTTTATCTTTATCGGCCGATTCAATAATCGGTTAGTTACAACAATACGTAGATTAAAAACCGCACAAAGTTAGCGCGTAGGAAAATATGGTGATGTTGGTGGATACGTTTACCGAACAGGTGCCAGACGGATGTCAGGTGGAGGTGGGTGAAGGAAATCAAGCTTTGAAATCTTTTTCCAATGGAGCATAATGTAGGCATAATTTTCAACAAAAATATAAAACTTGCAGTGATTTCTTGGATCACACTGTCTAAAGTGTGCAAACTATCCACAATTCCAAACAACGTAACAGAATTTAAAACAACACAAGCGTGCAACAACAGTAGTGGACGCAAACAATGTGGAACTATTATGCGTTTCTCTAATAGATATTATTCCAATTGGAGCATTCTGCAGCATAGTATTTTAAACTAAAAAAGGATGAAGATTGTCCCAAATCTGATATCCTGCGGTTTCGATCTTATCCATTAAAATAACCATTCCAATTATGTTTAGAATTCAGCGGGTAAATCATGCCTTAGGCGTTACAAGCGAGCGACCTCTATTGGATGCATTCCGTTAACTTGTTAGTTATGTCATTTTAGTACTCGATAGTGGCGCTGTAATCAATTTTTTTAGTGTAATTGTTGTTCAATTTTTCGAATTTCTACCTTTTTCCATTGACAATTATTTAATAAAATAACAATTAATGTAATTCTAGTATTGATTCGACCAAACAATTAGTTAGAATAAGGTAATTAGAAAAATTTAATAATAACCACATAGTTTGTTTTGACAATAATAAGAATACCACCATGATGGCGTCATTCTTCCCCCATTAATGCTATAACCGAATTTTGTTTTTTTCCTCTAATTATTTTGTTTATAATTTGAAGGTGTGATGATGGCATCCGAACAGTTTTCATTATGTTGGGATAATTTCCATAAAAATATGAGTTCTGGCATGAATTCATTATTAGAAAATGAAGATTTCGTTGATGTTACATTAGCAATTGATGGGAAATATTTGAAAGCCCATAAAATGGTATTATCTGTATGTAGTCAATATTTTCGTGAATTATTTAAAACGAATCCATGTCAACATCCAATTGTATTTATGAAAGATGTTTCATATACAGCAATGAATGATTTATTACAATTTATGTATCAAGGTGAAGTACAAATTAGTCAAGAGAATTTAACGACATTTATTAAAACAGCTGAAGCATTACAAATTAAAGGACTTACAGATAATGCTAATGTAAGCATTATTGATTATTGTTTAATCATTAATTTAATAAATCGAATTATTATAGAATTCAGCTGAAAGTGATCAAGAAGAAACGAATGAAGTGCCTGAAAGTGAACGACCGAAATTGAAAAAAACACAATCACAAAAAACGGAATCATCATCATCACCACCATCAAAACGACAACGTATTAACAGTCAATCACAACAACAACAAGACGAAATAACGCCACAAAACACAAAGACTGACTCTTCTTCTAATAATAATAATAATAATAATAATAATAGTAGTAGTAGTAATGATAATAATAATAGTAGTGCGATAATAAAAACACAAAATGATGAAATTGTACAATTTAAATTAGAACCATATGATCAAAATCAACCAATTACAATAAATGATGATGATGATGATAATAATGATGAAACATTTAATGATGATACATTAGATGATAAAAATTTTGATGATACAGAAGATTATACAATGATTGAAGGTGGTGATGATGAACCTAAACCTGGTACTAGTGATGAAACACCTGGAGAAGGTCAAGGTATGTAGATTTTTTTTTAATTTATTATTATTCAATTGTAATCAATACAACTATTTCGATAATTTTTGTGTTTTATATAGAATGTCCCATTTAAAGGTGTATGTCCTAATAGATCCCTAATAGCTCACTAGATTCTTAAAATTTTTTGTAAGATGTGCACCTTTACGTGAGACATCCTGTAGATATTGTTAAATAGTTGTTTATTTTAAAAAATTTACAATTATTGTTTAATAAATTTGCGATTATACGACATAGTAGGCTAATTGTTTATTTATATTGCGTAAATTGTTTATTGTTTTCAATATTAATAAAGAATATTTGCATTTGTAAATATTCAATTATTTATGTTTTTCTTATCAGTGATGTAGTGTTTTATATTGTGATAATAGGTGAAAAGTGGTGCCAAATTAGAAAATCCAAAAAAAAAATGAAGATGTTAGAATGGTAGGTTTACCAATTATTTTTCTTTTGCTTTTTTCTATGAAATATTCGTATATTTTCTTATATATACACACACACACACCTATCTACCTACAATGACGTAAAATCGTGAATTTTTGAGATTTTCTTTTTTTTGTCTCAAATAAATCTGATATTATTCCGTTTTATGTTATTATGAAGGTGAATTAGTGAATTGTGGACGAAGAAAGAAATCAACAAGAACTGGTATACAGGTTGATGGTTTTATTTATCATCATAATACAGTTAAAAAAACATGTAATATGAGGTAAGTATTGATTTAATCTTTTAAATATAAATTTACCTGAATTTTATCTGTAATTGTTCGGTAATTACCGGTACACAATAAAATATTGTAAAATACCCTTATAACTACAACGAATTTAGCAGAATTACAGAAATCAGTTCGTTATTCCCGTTATTTAAAGAAAAACGTGTGCACTTTTGTCTATCCTATGAGATGGTCTGTGTCTTGTTGAGAGACCTCATTTTATACAGTCTGGAGTAGATGTCGCAGCCCATCCAGGTTCTTAGAGAGTTGCCAAATTTTTCAATCTCAGCTGACCTATCATATCCCATACATGACAACTGTGTTTGCTCTAGATAGCCTCTCGTTATGTTAGCAGAGTGTTGGAAATGTTTGCACGAAAGTCACCAACATTGATTCAATGACAAAAACCTCTCTGGCATAAACATAAGAGGTGATTTGCATTCAAATTGCTGCCTACACCATGACTTCTAGTGTTAAAGTTGTGTGCCTTCTTTCAGTAAACCTCAAATCTGGTCATTCATCTCGATATTATCGAACTCTTCTACGGCTATCATTTACAATTCCCTTGTTCTTACCACCACGCAAGTCGAACAGTTTTGCGTATTGTGGAAAACATCGGTTTAGGTAGTGTGAATAGTAAAAATAGAGATTTCACGAAATGCTTCTTTCATGCCAACGCATGTGGTCTCACTTGAGGCAGTCTAAGACACTTAATTCGCCTTTTTACTAACAACAAAACTTTAAGTAACAAGAAAACATCTGTATAAAAATCTGTCTCATATGAGGAACAATCCTAATCAGGGCCACCCTTAGAGAATGCGGGGCCCGGGGCAAGAAGGCTTTTTTGGGACCCATAATTTTTCAAATTTCCATCATAAAGCATTATGGGGTGTTGAAACTTGAAACTGATTGGAAATAATAAAATATTCAAGAATATATTTGTAAAATAAACAACTTTAAACATGGGGAAAAAAATTCACATTTGTGAATTAAATAAAACAGGACGTTGCGGGGACCCGCTCTCCCCGGTCTAATGGCGGCCCTGATCCTAATGTTAAAATGTTGCGGATGCCTGTAACCACCTGTGTAACGAAATTGCACAAATACGAATCCTACAGGGTTATTTAAAACACGCATTTGTGGAAAACGGTTTTTAAAAGTTCTAAGCATTAAAAAGTGAACTATTGGGGAAAAATACCGTCAATGTAGATGCAGTTCGGTGTTTCTCTGATAAATTTGCTAGCAGATGTTTCACCATGATCATGATAAAGATGGAAGAGTGTATGATATTTAAAGAAAGTTCTAAGGATGGATGGAATTCTTAGACGCCAGAGTGCTTATGTTTTGTTTGTAAAAAACGATGACGGTCAAGCCCCGGCGCCCCGACTGTAAGCTGCCTACTTCTGTGTTACATTTTACCCTTTCATTTTGTTGATAAAATTAAGAAAGATTCACAATCATATTTAGTGCAGTTAAGCATTTGAAGAAGCATATACGAATTTAATGCTTTTATAACTTCTATAACAGAATGCAATTGTTATAATAAACATTCAGATAGAATTATCTGTCAGTTTGAATCTTTGTTCACGACACAACTCGTTCGATTATTATCCAAAATTGCTAAATCACAGATAATATTCAGGCATTCTGTACATGTATATACAGCGTCTCCCAAGATTCTAATAGACATAAAATTGAAAGATGGTTTTCTATAAAGTTACGTGAATCGTTTGGAATCTTAAGACACATCCTGTATATACGCATGTATAAGAAATAATAAATTTTAATTGTTTATATTAATTAAAAATTGTATTAAATACAGATATTTAATTTGTTCAGAATACAAAAGATTATCATGTAAAGCAAGAGCACAAATACCAATTGATGGTAAAATTAATGATTTAATTTTAACAAAAGAACATAATCATCCACCAAATAATCGTTATGGTAATATTAAAGATGATTTTAAAAAAGAAATAAAAAATTTCATCGAACATAATCCACAATTTCCAATAAAAGAAGTATATGATTATATATCAATATTGTAAGTAGGTAATTAAAAATACAACATGGATCATAAGTTGCAATACCAATGCCTGAATATCTCTCCGAACCTATACAAAAATAAACAAAGAACCACTACAGTTGACACTCCGGAATGTGTAGATTATGACAATTTTTTTCGTTTTCAAAAATCGTCAATTTAATTGAAAAAAAAAACGAGGAAGATTGCAAATTTTTCGTAATTTAAATAGAAATTCCATTTATAAACAGATCAGTCGCTTTTTAATCATACCTGATTAAACTGAGATTTATTGATGTATGGGCTGATTCAGGTAGAATGAACAACTAGTGATAAGGCGAATGGTGTAAACAACTGGCGATTGTTTAATGGAAACATCGCCCAAACACACATCTGACAATGAATCCCATGTCTAGGCAATATAGACAGTTCAACTTACTTCTTAAAGTGTTCGATGAAAATGACGATTTTCGAAAACGTAAAAATTATTGTCATAATCTACATATTCTGAAGTTTCTACTGTAGTGGTTCTTTGTTCATTTATGAATAGGTTCTGAGAGATATTGACCGTTTTTTTCTAATTCTAGAAAGGCTTTTATTGATAAAAGGCCCATTTTGCTACTAACAATAAGTCATTTTTAAATCGATTACTCTATATCCTTTTGTTTCGTTTCTCTGAAAAATACGGAAACTGTAGTTTCGCCTTGTTCATTCTGTATCAGGCAAAGTCGGTCAAAAACGATGCTAAGTCTCTGATAAGGAACTGAAGCTCAGCTGGACGTGAAGTAGACTACAACTTTTCTCCTTACGTTGTTTGTCGTGGATTTCTTCATTATGAATTTTTTTATTAACTGTTTAAACTGGTATTGCGAGTTATGGCCCACCTGTATAAAAACATAATGATTTATTATTAATTTGTTGCATTTAATTTTAATTTTTTAGACATCCTGATGGTGCAGAGATGTGTCCATTTACGAAAATTTCACCATCAATGCGTAGATGGAGATTAAATGTTATTAATAATACAGATTAATGATTTTTATCAATTTTAGTAGTTTATTAAAAATAAATTAACAACAAAAATTAAGAACAATTTTATTCAAACCTTTTTTTAAAAAAAAATATAAAATAAATTAATTTAAATCTTATGGTTAACCATAATTTATTATTATTATTTTAATAGATAACAAAATTGAAGAAATTCCGAAAAAACGAATAAATCGTATGCGATTCATTGTTGATGGATTTGTTTATCACAATAATGTAATTGCTGGTACACCACCATTACGGTAAATATTTCTATGATAATTATGCAAATTACAATTATTATATAAAGTCATAATAAAAACCAACAAAACTGTAGTTATTTAGGATGTGCTGAACATAAAAGATCTGGTTGTCGTGGACGTGCCACAATCCCAGTTGGTGGTACATTAAATATGTTAAGAATGACACAACCCCATAATCATCCACCTGATATTAATGCTGAAGAGAAAGATGCATTTATTAAAGAATTAAAAAAAGCTGTACGTTCATCAACTATGGAGAATGTTACAGTGAAGAAAGTTTATGAAACTGTAGCAATTGCGTATGTTACACAATTAATATACAGGTTGAGGCAGTCCATCTAGGAACATAGACGAAACTACAAGAACCGGGTTGAAAAGACTATCCTATGTTCCTAGATGAAATGTCTTAACCTGTATGTGCGTGTGTTGAAATATAAATAATGTATTTTTGCAGATATCCTAAAGCAGCTGAAGAAATATCGTTCAGATCGCTTAGTTCATCTTTACATAGATGGCGTAAAGATCCTTATTTATAAATTAATTGTAATTCTATGATTTATAATAAATAAATTTGAAAAGATTTGCTACAGTTTTTGTTGCTTCAAAGTAATAAAACAATTACACCCATCAATTATATTTTTGGATTTAAATTCGACAATTATTATAAATAGCGTTTAGATCGATTCGTTTTTGCGATTTAGATGACAAAATAAACAAATTTATTTATTTTTATTTGTTTTCGTGTTATTTACTGAAGATTTTTTACTTCTACACAGAGATGTCCACAGAACGTAAACCACGTCGTAAGAAGAATATGCCTCGTTATATTGTCGATGGGTTTGTTTTTCATGTAAATATAACAAAAGGCGAACCACCAATGATGTAATTATTTGATTCAAATTTAATTTTATTAACAATTATATTGATTTTATTTGTATTAAATCCTAGGTATTTGCGTTGTTTGGAATATAAACGTTTAGGTTGTCATGCACGTGCTGTTATCCCTTATGACGGTTCTATCGGTGATATAAAATTAAGTAAACCACATAATCATCCACCGGATTTTGCTGCTGAAGAAAAAATTATATTTATGCGTGAATTAGAGGAAGTTATGCGTGGATCACCGAATGTCTCACCAAAAACTGTATACACAACATTAAGTGAAATGTAATCGATTTAAAGAGAGCAGATTGTTATTATTATTATTATTATTATTATTATTATTGTATTGTAGGTATCCGAATGCGGCAAGAGAAACCCCATTCGATATGGTAAAACATAAATTGAATCGATGGCGACGACAGTCTGATACAAAAATTATCAAAATAGATGAAGTTAATAATTGAAAATATAAAATTAATCAATAAAACATTATACAAACGATCTTGTTGTTTCATTCATTGCAGAGCCTGCGTTTGGGTATTTAGCGCTGTTGACCAGGTACGACAAGAGGCAGGTACAGCCGGTACAAATTACCAGGTCCTGGGGTAGTCTGGGGTCCTGAATCACTAACGACATCGTTGTAATTATAAGACCCTGTTCAGACAACGAGGAAACCTTGCGGTATCTGATGCGGATCGTGTTTACGTTACCATTTACTTATTTGTTCACATGTGTCCACTCGGAACCCATACTGTCTTTATTTTTTTTGTAAAGCAATCTCACACATATTGCTTCTTCAGCATCCATTTTTGGCCCTATGTAAACAACGGCTTTTTATCGCGGTAACCGCAACTAAGACGTGCTATAAACGCGATGTAGTCGCGTATTCATTAAAGATTTTTACGCGCTACAACCGCACGTTTCACGAACGCGCGCAATCAGTGCGATAAAAAGCGTCGTTTGCATACGCCCTTATACTGACTGACTTAAATGTAGCTTCGCGATTACCGCCGTGTTTGAACAGTTATCAATTTCCACGCGATTCCAACCGTGTTCGAACAGGGTCTAAGGAAACGTCATTTTTTTTTGGAAGAATTGTACCGGTGCCCAGCCTCGCTCTTGGCGACCCTGCCCGTAGCAAGATACAACTTACCGCCTCCATACCTTTAGCTTTATAGAAAACAAATAATCGGAAGCTACTTTCGCTAGTTTATTGTAGTTATAGTACTAGTACTAGATGTTATAAATGATTGTGTAATAATTTTAGGTACATTTAAATTTGTTAATAAAGATGGAAAGTTGCGTTTAATAACTCAAAAACATTTATATCAATTTGTTGAAATTGTCAATGGTAAAAAATTGTGGAAATGTTATCGTAAATCATGTTTAGCTAAATGTTTAACAAAACCAGGACAAATCGTTTTACGTATGGGTTTGCATAATCATCAAGCACCAGCTAGTTTAATTTCGTATTATTCAAGCAAAAATATGATTAGCGTAAACGAATTAGATTAATTTTTGATTGTTTTATTACTATTGGATAATTACCGTAATCATTATTTTATTTGAAAAAAAACAAACAAAATTCTTATATTTTCTATATTTTATTTTCTAGCTATAGCGCATTACGTTTATAGTCCTAGAGGAACTCTGCATTTAATACATGACGGTCAAGTGTATTTCTGTGATAAAAAGCGTGGCTTGAAACGTTTCTGGGGATGTTCACAATATCGCAAATTAGGATGTAAAGCACGCATTATAACAGATGGCAATATATTTTTTTATCGAAACGATCACCATAATCATATACGTACAACTAATATAGAATTATAAAAAACAAAAAAAATTGTGTATATTTTATTTTTAACCAATCCAAATATCTGTGTGTCTATCATTATTATTATCAATGATAATTGTTTTCTTTTTCTAGGCATTATTTATTTTGATTTAGCGAAAAAACATCCGAAATTAATTGTTGATAAATATGAATTTACTTACAATAAACAAATGAATAGTAAAACATCATGGAAATGTCCGTTTTATTATAAAACAAAATGTCGTTGTAGAATATTATCGTGGAGTAGAATTGTAACAATTATTGGTGAACATAATCATCAACCTATAATTGATCAACGAAAACATAAAAATATGTTCTCGCAAATTGTAACAATTTTAAAAAAATAAATAGATATTTTATTAATTGATAATTGTATTTTAAATATTAAATCCTAATTATTAAAATATTGTTTTATAAGTTAGTGTTTTAATTCATTATCATTTGTAGGATTAATATTTTTTACAAAATGCTCTAAAAATCCTGGCTTAATATTGGATGATTATAAATTTTTATTGCATAGAAAATATCATGAATCGACTAGATGGAGATGTGCTATGTGCAATAAAACGAAATGTAAAGCTGCTGTTAAAACATCTGGACGTATGGTTTATATGATTGGTGATCACAATCACCATCGATTAAGGATCGATAATCGAAATTTATTTGGACAAAATGTCACTGTTATACGTATTAATCGAAAGAATAATAATCAATGAAATTGTTTGAATTACGTACTTAATAATTACAATACTCAATTTGTTAGACAGCTAAATTATTTCAAATTGCACGGAATTTCATATTGTTACTGTGATAAATTCGTGCAATAATTATATATTTTTATAAACAATACAATAAACGAATACTTTTCCAAAGATTGTTGTTATTTTAACATTAATTACACGTTTAACAATGAAAATTAATGCGAAATATCCGTCTCTCTTTTGCGAATTAAGTCCAAACAAACAACACAAAAAATGCTACTTGAACTGTTGTTAATTAAAATTAATAAATCATTTGTAGGCGTAATCTTTTTTATAAAAGGTTCAAAACATCCTGGTTTAATATTGGATAATCATAAATTTCTACTACATTCAAAATCACATGAATCAACTAGATGGAGATGTGCTATGTGCAATAAAACAAAATGTAAAGCAGCTGTTAAAACATCTGGACGTATTGTTTATTTAATTGGTGATCATAATCATCATCAATTGAATATTGATAATCAGAATTTGTTTGGACAAAATGTTACTGTTGTTCGTATTGATAGAAGAAATAATCATTGAAATTGCGTATGTGTGTATGTGTGTGTGTGTTATACAGTCATATTATCAGATCTAGACTTACAATCAAAAAAAAAACAAGCATCAACTTTGTAATAAGTTGAAGTGAGAATGAGCGCAAACAGGCGGTCAGTGGGTGTTTCTTTCAATCTTTCTTCAACTTATTTAAAAGTCATTAGACTGGTTGTTGTGAGTCTAGATGTGATAATATTACTGTTTTCCTAGTTTTCGAATTTTGTACTTATTTTGTATTTATTTTTAAATAAGATTTGTGTAAGAGTTTTTTGTTCGTTAAATATTTATGACGAATTGCACTGATTTTTCAGACTATTAATGCAATAAATAGTTTTTTGAAATATTTTTACTTTGTTCGTACTTACCTGGGTTTGTGTCAGTTAATGTTCTGTTCTACTGACGTTATCTTAATTGTTTATGCATTAAGTCGGGTCAAATATAACTCTGAACACCTGGTTATACTACCTGTAACTCGAAGTTTTTTACAAATTTATCCATATTGTTGACACGTCTTGTCATGGATCTAATTGTAAGAAGCCGATCGGTGTCATCTTGAGGTAATTCATCCCAAACAGTTTGCAATTGACGCCTAAGTTCATTCAGACTTAGTGGAGGATCGTGTAAGTTGGGCAATTGTCGACCCATCATAATCCACACACATGCTCAGTTGGTGAAATATCATGAAAACCAGAAGTTCATGGCAACAAATTCCGTGCTGGCCCTTTCAAAAAGTACAAGAATCTCTGACAACATGTGGGCCGACGTTGTCTTGCTCCGATTGTCTACTAATTGAGGAAAGAAGGCTGTCTCTGATGAAGACTAATATGGAGATCTACTACCGATGGAAATAGCGACACATACCATAATTCCGGTGTCTTTAAACTGAAAATCGGATCGAATCTTTCACCGTATCTCCGACCATTGTTCATATCCAAATAAAATCGGACTCATCATTGAATACATCCGTGTGAAGACGTTATCTGTTTTATTCTATGGTCAACTGTAAGGAATAAAACCCATTGCGGCCAATAAAATTCAATTGTAAGACCAAAGAACCTTATCTGGTAGTTTATGGGTGTACCAACATCACTAAACTACTTATTGGCAATAGCCCGTGTAGACGAAAATCTGTCTCTTAGAACTAACAGTTGAAGATGGCGGTCATGGCGCTCGGTGGTAGCTTCTGGTCGTCCAGATTTTACAGCTCTACGTCCTGTACTCTTTCGGGTCCACCCCTGCTAGGACTTCCACATCACCAAGTCTTTTAGTATTTTGCTTCTTTCGTGAGAGACTACATGCCCACTGGTGATCACATCTGTGTTTACCTGCTTGGACCGTAAGAGCCTATGCAGACGACGTCTTCTTAACGCGGTAATTACGCGCCCCAAACGAAACTAATTGTAAGACGTGATACAAATGCAATGAATGGCGTTGGTTGAGGCTTCTCACTATATTACAATACACGCACGTACGTGATGCAAACGCACTCTCTCAGATCAGTTGTGCGGCTGTAAAAATTACTGATCAAACTACTCGGGCTGCTACGTACAACCTAGTAAGTGAATGCAGCGACGGCTCTAACTCTTTATCAAGGTGGATCGAAAGGAATTTTGAAATGAGCCAACCCTGTAGAGAAGCATTCCAAAATGTAGTGTTCACAGTCCTTCGCGGCTGTTCTCCATTACTGCTCTATTAATATAGAAGCATCATATCGATGATTCTTTGTTGTGGCATTTTAAGTGAATATAACAAGGATTGTGGCATAATAATGGCATCTACAAGCGGTTTATACTATTTCCTTTACAGTTTTTTTGAATTATTGCGGTTAACCTATTGAGGAAATCTTGAATGAAGGCTTTATCAAGATTTCAGCTACTATTGTGATTAAACGTGTATGTTTTGGAAGTACCAATGGAAAGTGAGTTTTGTTAATATTATATGTCGTTTTTCCTCCTGTATATTATCGAATAAATCATGATTTTATTTGAAATGTAACAATTTAATATTTCCACAAATGTATCAGGTATCCCTGTAAGAATGTACTAATAATAAATGTAAAATTAATATTAAGATTAAACTGATGATTATTTTTAATATTTTTTATTATTGCAGAGCTCATATACATCTCACAAACACGTAAAGGTGGAGTAGAAGTTATATTAGACAATCATTCATATTGTCTAGCTATTCATAAAAATAACAAAACATATTGGAGATGTAAATGTTATTGGAGGAAAGTGAAATGTAACTCAAGTTTTATTATAAAAGAAAATGTTATATATTTGAAAACGCATCACCACAATCATATGTCAATAGTGAAGAATAATCGTGTGAAACGACCAATAGTTTCAAAACTTGTTAAAATTATAAGACAATAGAGTCATATTGATACTGTAAATGGCGGTTTTCCATTAAACAGACCCAGTCGAGAAAATTAGTTTTGTTTTTTTTCTACAAGAGTTTGTGTTTGGTTTTTGTTTTATCTGTTTAGTGGAAAACCGTCTTAACTGCATACGTATTTTTATTTCCTTACAAACACATTATGTAACAGTGGGGATGGATCGCGCCTTACCACTTACTCGCTTTCGAATTGTAATTATTTTCATTTCAAATAAAAAATATTTAAAATACAAATTGTGTTGTAATCAATCAACAATACAGGGTGAATCAGCCGAAGCTACCATTACGTATTTTTTAGGAAAACGAAACAAAAAACAAGAGGATATTGAAAAATGACTTGATAACAAAATGGACCTTATCGATAAAAGCGTTTCTTAAATGAAAATAAGGTCAGTATCTCTTAGAACCTATTCATAAATGAGCAAAGAACTACTACAACTGAAACTCCGCAATGTATAGATTATAACAATAATTTTTTCGTTTTCGAAAATCGTCATTTTCATTGAAAAAAAATCGGATACTTTTCGATGTTTGGTATTTTAATTAATTTTAATTTTAGAGGTCAGGTGCACTGTTTATCTTATCTTGACATTGAATTCATTGCCAGATGTGCTGAGATGTGCATCAATTCATTTGAAATACTCATTTCTTATCTGTTATTTTTTGTTTTTCCCAAGTGCGTGACGATGTTTCCTTTAAACAATCGCCAGTTGTTTACTTCGACGCTTCTCTGTAATCATTACTAGTTTATTCAAACTGAATTAGTCCACACAAATCTCAGTTTAATCACGTATGATTTACAGAAAGCCTTTAACCTGTTTATTAATGAAATTTCTATTTAAATTACGAAAAATTTGCAATCTTCCTAAATTTTTTCAGTTAAAATGACGATTTTTGAAAACGAAAAAAATATTGTTATACTCTACACTCTACACATTCCGGAGTTTCGGTTATAGTGGTTCTTTGTTTTATTTTTATAAAGGTTCTGAAAGATATTCGCAATTTTTTCATATTAAGAACGCTTTTATCGATAAGGCCCATTTTGCTATCAAACCATTTTTCGACAGAATCCTCTCTATTTTTGTTTGGTTTCTCTAAAAAATAGGGAAACTGTAGCTTCGACTGATTCATCCTGTATATTCCTAGCAAAGGATGATTTATTTATAATTTAATTATAAATGAAATATTGTTTCATTTTTCAGTTCTTGCAACCTATATTAAAGGATGTCGACAATTTCCACATTTAATTATCAATAATTATAAATACATGAAACATCGTTGTTCACAAACCGTATCATATTGGAAATGTAGTATGTATGATCGTGGCTATTGTAAAGCAAGATGTTCAATAAATGTTGATCAAACAATTAGACTAACAGGTGTACATACCTGTATGCCTATCAAAAATATTGAAAATTATACAATAATCAGTCAAGAATATTATTATAATAAAACAGATATTTAAAACAATTTTATGTGTATTTTATTGTAATTCCTATAATTAATAAACAAAACAGATCTTTATTTAACAAGAAAACAATAAAGTTATTTTTATTAAACTTTATATGTTTTAGGGAACGTTAAATTTGCATTAACACGTACAGGTAAAATCAAGATGATTGTAGATCGATATACATTTCATATGAATAATAAAAGTCCTAGAAAAATATTTTGGGTATGTGCATTTTATTGTAAAACAAAATGTAATGCACGTTGTGTCACCGATAAAAATGGTAATTTACAAAAACCACCATCAATACATAATCATCCACCACCAGCATTATGTTGTGTTACTGTTGAAAGTTCAGCAATCAAATTCACATAAAGAAAACTATGTAGAAAATAATTGAATAAATTTGTTTGATATAAAAATTATTTGTTTATACTGCTATAATATTCCTCTTCTAAATCGTATAAATCTGCTGCCATATCGTCACGTAACGACATCAATTTTTGATCACATTCAGCTTGTTTTGTTCTAAAAATTGGATAAAATTAAATTTTGATTAAACGAACCGAAGAATTATACCTGAATAGTTTTGAATTTTGTGTAATAGCTTCATTTACTGATGGGAAATCATTTAATATCAAATATTGTTTGATATCAGAGACGAGTTTCATTAAAGATTCACCAGCTCTAACAATATTTGCAGCTCTTACATGCATCTCATATGTGTCTTGTTCACATTGTGTCATACGACTTAATTGTGTATCATGATCTCCTTTAGCTAATTTGACGATTTCTTTAACAAAATTAAACAATAAAGCATAAATATTGATAAGAGATAAAACTAACCTTCAAAATTCTCCAACATACTCTTTACATCATCTTTGAGTCGTGTCCGATACGACTTTAATAGGGCTTCTTTACTTTGTGGTAAACTTCTTGGTGTTGACATTATTTAATGAAGAAAATAACGTAATTTATAAATAAAAACAAAATAATTACAATGACACTAACTTTTTCAGGTTATGTTTTATCTGTCATTTAGTTCTCTAATGTACGCATGTGCGAGTATATCAAAAACTCTAAGGCTAACAGTGTTGTCAAATTGAGGAACAAATCCGTTGTTAGGTATATTTCAATTGAAATTCATTATAAAGTGAATGAAAAAAGAATCAGTTGAACATTTTTTCCAATATTTAAGAGGCTGAAATTATTAAAATAGTACTTGAAAAAGAAAAATATTGTTAAACATCCATTATTTAAAGGCCAAATTTTTTTTTTACTTGTATATATGATTCTAAAAATAAAATACTTTCCTACATTATAGTTTCGTTACACTAAGTAATTTCGATTATATTTCTTGATAGTACAAATTAATAGGCTACTTTTTCGCGTTTGAAGAAGTTTTTTACATTTTTGAAGAGATTACTATGTAGACTGCAGAGCAACCTGACAACATTAGTGTGTTGTATCCAAAACAGTGTTACCAGGTCTAGGAAATTTTCCCTAGATTTACGGAATTTTACTTGTTGAAGGGAGAAAGGGAATTTTAACAATTTTTTCTTGAATCTAGGAAAATTTAGGCAAAACTTAAAAAAATAAATTCTGAGAGTTATTTTTTTCGTCATTGATAATTTATTTAGGTTCTTAACAGAGATATGGAGGTAGGGAGAATACGCTTCGACCACTGCGCCACCAATATTGATGGAACGGCATGGGGGCAGCCATTTTGCCGGTTACTGTATCAAAGGTCGTGTTCATTGTCGTCTTTAATAGTGAGACATGCGCCTTGGAGACTTACTGCGTATGCACATATCATTAGAGATTGAAAAATTTGTCAAATTTAATAATGTGCACATGTGCAGTAAGTCTCCAAGGCGCATGTGTCACTTTTAAAGACCGCAACGAACACTGCCTACGTATATGTACCATAGATAATATCAGAGATATGGAGTAGGGAGAATACGCTTAGACCACTGCGCATCCAATATTGATGGAACGGCATGGCGGCAGCCATTTTGCCGGTGTTGTGTCAAACAAAGTTTATTTATGGTGTTACATTTTTGATATTTCTCAAATAATTAATGTTTTGTGATTTTGATTTTGATTTATTTATTTTAAAGTGTTAATAGTTGATAGCTTTTGTTTATTTTGTTGATTTTAAAAAAAAAACATTGTAAAAAAAATGTGTTCTGTACAGGGATATTTCAATAAAAGAAGATTTAA
>JAZBGY010000119.1:51881-113624 GCA_037414755.1 Lydus trimaculatus | reverse complement strand
CTCACTCTTCAAAATCGTTTCCTTTTCTGACTGTCGCATCTGTAATATCTCTAATCTGTGCCTATAGCAGTCGAAAAATTTGAAAAAAGTCAGTATTCTAGAGTCTGGTTGAAAGTTGAAACAGTTTTTTTAATTTTCTCTGTTGGTACCGCTGATTTTCTGTCAATTGTCAAAAAAAGTTTAAATCACGTTTTTTCCAAAAGCTTTATCTTTGCGGTAAACCAAAGATGTTTGTAAAATATTGAATAGAGAATTATGCCATTGAGTACACCCACAAAAATCGCAATTGGCTGGTAAATTATTAACAATTTAATATCAATTTACAAACATAACCTCAATATCTTTAGGACATTTATTGTAACTGGTGGTATTTACTTATTTTATGCATCAAAAGAGAGTGTTGATCGTCGTCGTTATGAAAATATGAAAATTAGAGAACGTATGCGACAAGCGAATATTGGTGATTACGACAAATCCGTTTATCATAGGAAATCATAAAGAGAAGAAACAATCAGCAACTATTTCATATATTTATTGTTGGTAATTTTTTTTATAAAATAAAACAGAAATGGCTGAAGGTGATGCACAAAAACTAATGCAAGAACTCGAAATTGAAATGATGAGCGACATTTATAATCGCATGACAAACGTATGTTATAAAAAATGTATACCACCGGTATACCATGAAACTGAAATCGCCAAAGGTGAAGCTGTATGTATTGATCGTTGTGTAGCCAAATTTCTCGATATTTATGAACGTATTGGTAAGAAATTGGGCCAACTATCCATGCAAGATGAACAGTTATTAAAGAAATAATTTAGAAGATTTGTAGTCAATAAGTAGTTTTTTTGTTACATTTATTATTAATAAAAGTATTGTTACAACATTACAATGTAAATTCATAATTTAATCTAGATTAAAAACGGTTTTTTTCGACTTTTTTGTTTTGCCTTCCTGGAAATGATCAGCTGTTCGTTTACGAATTTCATCAACATTTTCATCTGTTGACGCCCATTCTAGCACTAAACGTCTTCCATACAAATGCGTGCTTTGTGATAATGCTTCGAAGGCGTTCTATAAACCAAAAAAATTATAATCGTATTATAGCAATAATTACAAAAAAATTACTTTAGCATCTGAAGTTGTAACGTAATCAATAAAAGCGAATCCTCGATGGCCACCAGTCAGCAATTTTTGTGGTAATCTTGCTGCACGAATCTCACCAAATGTACTGAAGAGTTCACGAATTTCATCGATTTTAGCTTCAAATGGTACATTCTTTACCATAATTTTCGTACCATTCTGATTGGTTTTCTTTGATGTTTTTCTAGCAGTTTTCACTTCATTACTGTAATTTTTTTTTGATTAATTTTAAACGTTTTATACGTATGTTTTTTAAATTACCTTAATGTTCTTTCGGATCGTTTCAATTCCACTGATTTCCCATCTAAAACACTTTGTTGTAGTGTTTTCAATGCTTTATCAGCACTATGTTTATGCATAAATCTTACAAAACCATAACCCATTGATAGACGATTTTCTGGATTATTAATATCTTTTTTTGTAGCAACATTAGCATACGAAATCTTGCCACATCCTTCGAAATGTTTCCTTAAATCATCATCGGTGGTTTTGAAATTCAAATTTTTAACAAACAAAGTCGTATCAGGTTCTGGTTCTTCATCATCATCCTCCTCTTCCTTGTCTTTGTGTTGTTCTATTTTTTCCTCTTTCTCATCAATTTTCTCTATTTTAGTATTAGTTGCACCCTGTTGTTTAATTGTTAAAACATTCTCTGGTGCCCATTCTAGATAAAGTGGAACATTTTTGAATTTCTTATAAGCTAAATTTGTAAATGCTCTCCTAGCTTCTGTTGATTCAATAAATTCAACTACTGCAGTAATTCCACTTGGTGGCAATATAACACGATCTAACATACCGTATTTGTCAAATAATTCACGTATTTCTCTAATTGTAGTTTTATTTGGTAAATTTTTGATTAAAATTACAGTTTTTGAGCGTTTTGAATTGGGCTAAAATTTAATAGAAACAATTCATAAACAAAAAAACGAAATAAATCAGAAAACATACCGTATTGAAAGCGTCAAGAATCACACCTTCTTGTTCCAAATATTTTCTAGTTTGTGCTACAATCTCTGTTTCACCTAATGCCAATTTAACAGCAGCACTACGACCATCATCTTGTATCCCTAAAACATTCTCTTTTGTTGTATTGTAATTGTCAGCAATTACTTCAGCTACAGCATCATGACCCAAAAATAATGAATTCCAATTATGTACAGAATTAGCTTCGGATTTTTGTTTGGCACTTTTCTTTTTTTTATAATTCGTTGTATTTTCTAGATCATCAATTTCATTATTTTTATCTTTATCATCATCTTTTCCAGGTAATAAGTGTAACATACGACCATGAAATATTGTACCATCTAGTTCAGTGTAAGCTTTTACAGCATTTTCAGGCATTACAAATGTAACAGTAGCAAAACCTTTGATTTTTTTTGTAAAACTATCAATTGGTAGATTAACATTAGTTAGATCGCCGTATTTATTGAATAATTTCTCAATTTCATCTTCTGTTATCGTATAAGCTAGATTACGTATATAGATTTTACCAGATTCAGCAATACTTTCTTCATTTTTAATATTATCAACTTGTCTTTGCCATTTATCATATTTCGAATTATTAACATTCCCATTTGGATTTTTATCTTTGTCGTATTGTGTAACATAAATCTGATGTCCACCTATTAGTAAAATTAACGATAATCAACAAGAATTTTATAAATTTATCAGAAATTTACCTAAGAAACTCTTATTTTTCAATAGAGCTTTCTTAAAATCTCGATTATCTTTAAAACCAACATAAGCTATACCATGAATTCGTATCGGCACACGGATACTGAACGGTTTCAACGGTTTAAGAAATTGTTTAACATCCTTTTTCTTGCAGTTATACGGAAGATTTTGTAATTTTACCGTCAATAATTCAATCTGTTTTGGTTCTTTTGTTTTTTTCTTCTTATCATTAAAATTATTCATCAATTTTTTCATATATTCCAAATCGCTAATCGATTGATCAGCTAATTTTTCAGTTTTTGCTTCATTACTCGATTCATCACCACTTATAACACCACTATCATCTTTATTTTTGGGTTTATTCTCATCTTCTATTAATTGTTTCAATTTTTTCAATTGTTCAGGAGCGTGTACTTGTAGAAATTCACCAAAAAGTGGATCATTTTTATACTAAAATCACCAATATTTCATCAAAACCCCCCAAAAATAATCACATAGACAACTTACTTTTTTTAATAACTCTTCACTTTCATCTTTTTCATTTTCTATCACTGGTTGTTGTTTATTTTCAACATTATCTTTATTTGTTCCGTGTGTTTTTTTGTAGGCTGTACTATCAACAGCATATTTACTCCATGCTTTTGGTTTCTCTGTATTACCTAATGCAGCACACTTTTCTACAGTGATACATTGTGCATTAATGCACATTTTATCAAAATATTTAATTGCATCATCAGCTTCTGATTCTAATTGATATCCAACAAATCCAAATCGTCTAAATTTACCGCTTTTTGTGTATTTTAATTGAACATCGGTTAATGTACCTTTCTCACTAAACAATTGACGAACTTTATCTTCAGTGATCTACAATTAATTTAAAATAAGAGGGAAATTGTAAATAAACAAATTTTAGACTACGGTTTACCTTTTCTGGTAGATTTTTCACGATTATACGAGACATGATTGGAAAATATAAATTATTTATCAACTGTCATTATTTGAGGTTATAACACGGCAAGCACATGTAATATACAGTGTTGCCAAGTGGACTGCCAAAAGCAGTAGTGTAATGCAAATATTTATTAAAATTGGATAAAATAGCAAATAAACAACATCTTACACAAAACCTGGTGTAAATCTTGCATTTTCTGGTTGTAATTCTCATTTATTCAATAATTTCTAATAAATAATAAGTGAAAAAATTAGGTTTTTCAACTAGCGAATTCGAACCTATTAAGTTATCGTGTGCGAGAAGGAGTTACATATAATCATACATTTTGGTTAATTTTTGGTGTCCAACAGATGTTTAGCAACCATTTGATAGCATAAACAATAATTTCTTTATTTCAGTCGAAATAAATAAAGCTCAGAATTGAATTGATTGGAAGATTTGCTGAAAACTTGATGAAATTGGCATAGTTGCGTTAGATACGAAAATTGCGCCCTCTTACTATAAAAATAGAAAAGAGACGTAAGGCCCAGTTTCCATAAGAAGAGATTAATGTATAAAATATCACTAAGCCATATTTATAGAATTATCTTGTTTTGTGCAACTGCTTACAACAATTAAATTCATTAAATCTCTTTCTTTCTGATTTTACTAAAATTATCTACCTGTAATTTTTATAGGAAGTTGTAGCTTGTGCACATCAGGCCTTAATTGTTAGGAAACTTCAACTTTTATGTTTTATAAGTTGGCGATTATGGAACATGTCAACAACGGCAATGAGGTTATGTTTTACGATGCCAAGTTATAGTTGTGTTTATTTTTTCTGAATATTATAAAATAATTAGTAAATTAATCAGAAATGTTCTCGATTTGTAAACAAACACATCCTGCTACAGGCGTTGAACACGCTATTAGTTGCCACTTTTTTAGTAAAGCCGAGAAAAGCTTAGTAACAGCCGGTGCTAATGTTATAAAAATATTTCGTTTAATACCTGATATAGAAGCTAAAAGTCGCATGGATAAATATTCAGGTATTGCAAATTACTTGAGATAAATATAAACAAAATTGTATTAATCATAAATTTGTTTTGATAGAATTAAATCCACCAAAATCGAAATTAGAATGTGTGGCACAATACACATTATTCGGCAATATTGTGTCGATGCAAAGTGTGAATTTATCAAATTCACCCCGTGATGCTCTACTATTAGCATTTAGTGATGCTAAATTATCAGTTGTTGAATATGATCCAGAAGCGCACGATTTGAAAACACTCAGTTTACATTATTTTGAAGAAGAAGATATGAAAGTATAGAATTTGGAATTTTTAACTAATCCACCACTAATATACAAAGAAATTCGTTATTTTTTAGGATGGATGGACACATCATTATCATGTGCCGATTGTTAGAGCTGATCCTGAGAATCGTTGTGCTGTTATGACGGTTTTCGGACGGAAACTGGTTGTATTACCATTTCGTCGTGAAAGTGCCATTGATGATACAGAAACTGATATAAAACCAATGAGTAGTAGTTCGTATGGTGCGAAAGCACCAATATTAGCATCTTATATGATTTTACTTAAAGAATTCTTTGATAAAATCGATAATATTATCGATATACAATTTTTACATGGTTATTATGAACCAACACTCTTAATTCTATATGAACCACTTAAAACATTCTCTGGGTATAATTTTTAATTACAATAAATACTCAGTTTATTAATTGTTTCAATATTGTAGACGTGTAGCTGTACGGACTGATACGTGTGCAATGGCAGCTATTTCTTTAAATCTCCAACAAAAAGTCCATCCGGTTATTTGGAGTGTTGCAAATCTACCATTTGATTGTGTTAAAGCTGTGCCGATTAAAAAACCATTAGGTGGTACATTGATTTTTGCTGTAAATTCATTGATTTATTTAAATCAAAGTATACCACCGTATGGGGTTTCATTGAATTCGATTGCAGAAACTTGCACCAGTTTCCCTTTAAGTAATGCATCATTAAAATTTGTAATGATTATTATCAATCTACAGGTTTTTTTTTTTATTATTTTTAGAACCTCAGGAAGATGTAAATATCACTGTAGATTGTGCTCAAGTTGCTTTCCTAGAAGATGATACTTTAGTTTTATCATTAAAAGGTGGTGAATTGTATGTTTTAACATTGTTAGCTGATAGTATGCGTTATGTGAGAAATTTTCATTTTGAAAAAGCTGCTGCTAGTGTTCTTACAACTTGTGTAAGCGATTTTATTACAAAATTTATTAATTATTCAATTTCATTTTTTTCTTCTCAATTTTAAAGATTACGGTGTGTGAGAACAATTTCTTATTTTTGGGTTCTCGACTTGGTAATTCATTATTATTACGTTTCACTGAAAAATGTAATGAAGTAATTACTTTAGATGAAACTGATGAACCAAATCCTAAACGTATTAAAACCGATTCAATTAGTAATACTGATAGTTCAGATAAAGTTTTGGATTCGTTAAATGATTGTATGGCTAGTGATGTATTGGATATTCGTGATCCTGAAGAATTAGAAGTGTATGGTAATCAGAAACAAGCCAGTTTACAGATTACAAGTTATATTTTTGAAGTAATGCTTTCATTTAGATTTGATTCAGAGGCGTTGAGTAATTTAGTCAATTACCATTATTTAAAAATTTAATATTCAGTAATTTAGTACAAAGATTAGGGTTCTATCTGTATTAAGGTATAGAAACATTAATTGAGATTGTGAATTTATGTTTCACTGTCTTAATCTCGACTTGAGGTCGATCTTTGATCATGTTTCTCGAAACTACAAGTCTACAGAGTGGTCCATTTTCGATGGTATTTCAGGTAAACTCCTATAAGCAGTGATCGGACAAAATAACTGATGGCACATTCTCGTGCTATTTTTTTATGAGTAATCAGATGGTGTCGTCAGATTTTTGCCATGTTCTTTTGTTTTCGAGTTATTTAACTTTCTTGTCTTTTCCATTATTTTGAAGATGCTCTGTATCTGGCATACTTTAAAAAAAAAAAATGGGAAAATTCTCATTGCTTCTTATAAATTTTAGTGTAAGTTTCATAGTTATGCAGATACAACACAAACTTGTATTTTTTTTTAATGGAAATTATAGTTAATTTATAGTCCATTAGATTTACTATTTTGTTCTGATTCCGAAAATGTATGGTTTGCTATAGTTATTTTCAACAGCAAAAGTCACTACAGAAAAGCAAATCCTACAGGTAAAAATGATACAGCTGTATTTGAAATGAACGTAGGGTGCTATGAAACAATTGCTATTTCAAATTGTCAAGTAATCATTGATTTTGCTTATTTTTTTGGATTATGGTGCTTTTTATCTTTGGATCCGCAGGTGAACTATCCAGAAAAACTGTATAAGAAATATTTTTCATAATTTTTGTGTAAAAAATGCAATAATTATTGCAAAAAATCAAAATTAGTAATCACCTGACAAGTCGTAGAAACAATTGTTCCATAGCACTCTACGTTGATTTTGTGTATAGTTTGGTAATTTCTACTTGCAACATCGGATTTTGTTAAAAAATGCCCATATTATTAAAAATAACTATAGCAAATTATATATATTTGGAATCAGAAAAAAATAAGAAATTCATTGAGCTAAAAATTACCTATAGTTCCCATTTAAAAAAAAATCAAATTTGTGTTGTATCTGAAAAACGGTAAAACTTACACTAAAATAGATATGACAGATGGAATCTGCATTAAAAGCTGTACCGGAAGCAATGAGAATTTTCCCAATTTTCTTAGAAGTATGCCAAATATAGAGCATCTTCAAAATAATGGAAAAGTCAAAAAAGTTGAATAACTCGAAAACAAAAGAACATTGCGGGAATCTGATTCCACCATCTGATTAATCCTAAAAAAGTAGCACGAGAATGTGTCATCAGTCCGATCACTGGTTATAGGAGTTTACCTTAAATACCATCGAAAATAAGACACCCTGTACAAGCTATCCACTTGTAATCTTCCTTCTTACAAGCGAACCGAACGATTTCAAATTCATCTTCAACTAATCGTGGCGTTCAATTAATCGCTGTCACAGAGAATCTACAAGGTGCACACACTGCGGCAGATAAAACGTTCTTTATGAGTAGTTTGTCAATGAATGTCTTTGAAGTTACGTGTTTGCTCTTTTATTTTAGGCAAGTTACAAGCGGCAGAAATATCGTCCAAGTTTTACGGTCACTATATTCCTTCCATTATTTATTGAAAAGAGCTGATTTCTCTTAAATTCCTTTAATAAGTGCATCAGCATCAATCATGACTTTAGTCACTATTATCAGTGGATGCATATCCGTGTGATTCATCAGAGAAGAGCGGCAGTCGTGTTAAAAAAATAAAATCAGTTGCAATTTTTTAATTGTTGTGATTGTTTAGTCGCATCTGTGTATCCCTATATTTGAAACAATGAGTTTTTGTTTTGCTACTAGTCATCGCAAGTGGAATCCTAGTCTAATCAGACCCGACAAGAGGGGCGTACAGCCGATACAAATTACCGGGGCTCGGAATGGCCCCCGACGTCGTTGTAACTGTAATGTAACGTCATTTTTGGGCCGTGGAAGAACTGTACTGGGGTGCATGGAAGAATTTTACCGGAACTCAGTCTGGCTCTTAGCGGCCCCGCTAGTCTTATCGTTGGTTTAATTTAATAGCATTTTCAATTACTCTCCGCGTCATGTTGTGAGCTGTCAAGGATCATCTGTTTACCTCATCATCAGGATCGTTTACGAGAAGACGAGTTGGCCAATTTTTCAGAAGAATTTCATTTGGAATAGGAGGTCTATAACCATTTACCATTCGAGGCAATAAAGCACTGTTTCTCAAAACTCTGGAATCATGGGTACTTTCAAGCCAATTTCGTTTGAGTAGTATAAAGTCCGTATCTGGCCATGACGATCCACAATTCTTTGGCACCATCAATTTTAACTGAGATCCCCCGTCAAGACCGTTACACACTACTGGAATACCTTTGATTGAACAGCATCAGTCCACTGTTGCTTCTACATTTCTTGGCCATTTCCCATTAATTGCGAACGTGATAGCTCTACATTGACTGGCTTTACAAATACCATATCGAACACCTGTTCCCATCCTATGTAAAGCAACCTCCAACTGCAAATGTTTTACTTCTAAAGGCGGTTTTCCACTAAACAGACAAAACAAAAACACAACACAAACTCGTGTAGAAAAAAAACAAAGCGCAACTTTTTACTGACTTTTTCAAGACTCGAGTTTTCTGCGACAGTTGCTGTTTTGTTTTTCGAGTCCCGTTCGGAAGCGGTAAGATCAAAGAGTTTCGGCGTGTTTACAAACTATCAGCATAAACACTGAAATAAAAACCGAAGTTCCGACAATATTTTGTCTGTTTGGTGGAAATAGAGTTTCGAATTTGTCCGAGTTTTGTTTTTAGTTTTCAATGTACCGAAAAACCTGAACAAACAGAAACTCGACTAGTCTGTTTAGTGGAAAACCGCTATTACAGTAGATTTTTGCAAATGAGCTCCCAATAGCCTAACCAGATTCTCAAAATCGAAACCTTTCATTATATGCGTATGAGATACAACCATAATCAATAATGTCACTTAATATTATCCAATTGTAGCTTTTGAAAAACAGGGCCCTTGCCATAAATCAACCTTACGTTGCTTTTACATAAAGTCAACTACTTTAGGAGTTAGTCCACGACATTCTAAGTTAAGTAGAGAGTAAAAACCAAAGATGAACCGGGCCTAACACTAAAACCTTTTAAAAAAACTTAATGTAGAATAGTTTTCTATTTAATTGAATACTGAGCTACTAAGACCCAGTTCAGCTTTACTTGCTAAATCTCGACCTTGCCTTGAATCAACCTAAGCTAGCTTCCGCGTAAAAATAATTGTAATAAAGAGCGTTTAAGAGATGTAAAACTACTTCAAGAGGAGATAAATGGGGCCTAATTTACTACAAATTTATTGTGAAATTAAGTTCCTAAAAAACCGACTAAATTACTCAATTCATTTAGAATCCAGATGATCTAGGCTAGAACTGCAATTTATGAATTTTAGGTATGTGATAGTTTATTGAATATAGGCCCATGTGGTAATATATCGGTAGGTGAACCAGCATTTTTAAGTGAAGAATTCTCCGATCACACCGATTTAGATTTAGAATTAGTAACAACATCTGGTTATAGTAAAAATGGTGCATTATGTGTATTACAAAGATCAATACGTCCACAAATTGTTACAACATTCACATTACCAGGTTGTTCAAATATGTGGACTGTACATGCTGGTGAAGATAAACATGCTTTCCTCATTTTAACACAAGAAGATAGTACTATGGTAATTTTAATTTCAATCAATTATAATTGATTAACAAATTAAAATCTAATAATTATAGATTTTACAAACTGGTAATGAGATTAATGAAATTGATAATACAGGTTTTGCAACACAAATGCCAACAGTTTATGCTGGTAATTTAGGAAATTCACGATATATTGTCCAAGTAACAGCAGCAGCTGTACGTTTATTACAAGGAACAATTCAATTACAATATATACCGTTAGAATTAGGTTCGCCAATTGTGCATTGTACCAGTGTTGATCCGTATATTTCACTATTAACAGCTGATGGTCAAGTGATTACGTTGATGTTGCGTGAAACTCGCGGTTTACCAAAATTAGTTATCAGTAAATCAACATTATCAAATGTAATGATTATAAACGATTGATGATCGGATAATTGATTGTTGTATTTTGTAGACACCACAAGTTTCAACAATTTGTATGTATAGAGATCTATCAGGTATCTTTACAAATAAAATACCGGAAGAATTCACGCATATACCGGAACATTTTATAAATGATACAGATACAAAAGCTGAAATAGAAAATGAAGATGATTTATTATATGGTGATGATAGTGATTTTAAAATGCCAACATTAAATCCACCCCAACCGAAACCGAAAGTTTTCTATAATTGGTGGAAGAAATATTTATTAGATATACGTCCAACATATTGGTTATTTGTTGTACGTGAAAATTCAAATTTAGAAATCTATTCAATACCCGATTTCAAATTATGTTATTTAATAACAAATTTATGTTTTGGACATAAAGTATTAGTTGATAGTTTAGAATCGGTAACAATAACGAATACAACAAGTTTATCAGCAATACATGAAGCTAATTTACAAAAACAATATGAAATAAAAGAGATTTTAATGATTGGTTTAGGTAATCATGGTACACGACCAATATTAATAATACGTTTAGAACATGATTTATATATTTATGAGGTATTTCGTTTTACTAGAGGCAATTTAAAGATGCGTTTTCGTAAAATGAAACATTCACTCATTTATTCACCGAATATTGAAGGTAAAATTGATACAGAAGATTCAGATTTCTTTGCAATACAAGAACGTATAAGCAAAATACGCTATTTCAACAATATTTCCGGTATTATCAATAAAACAAAACAATCCTCCAGTAGTGATTAGAAATTGATTATTTTAGGCTATAATGGTGTGTTTATATGCGGTTCAAGTCCTTATTGGATATTTTTAACACCTAGAGGTGAATTACGTACACATCCGATGTCGATCGATGGGGAAGTTCTTAGTTTTGCCCCATTCCACAATATTAACTGTCCTCAAGGGTTTCTATATTTCAACAAAAAGGTACTATTCTAAATAAATAAATAATGTACAAAATCAATGTGTAATTTTACAGTCTGAACTACGAATCGGTGTATTACCGACACATTTAAGTTATGATGCAGCATGGCCTGTACGTAAAGTACCATTACGTTGTACACCACATTTCGTTACTTATCATTTAGAATCGAAAACTTATTGTCTTGTAACTAGTACAGCTGAAACATCCGATAAATATTATAAATTTAATGGTGAAGATAAAGAATTATCAATTGAAGATAAAGGTGAACGTTTCCCATATCCATTACAAGAAAAATTCAGTATAATGTTATTCTCACCGGTATCATGGGATGTTATACCAAATACACGTATCGATTTAGAAGAATGGGAACATGTGAATTGTTTAAAGAATGTTGCATTAGCTTATGAAGGTACACGTTCAGGATTAAAAGGTTATATAGCAGTTGGTACGAATTATAATTATGGTGAAGATATAACATCAAGGGGACGAGTTTGTATTTTCGATTAAAAATCGAAATATTTACAAATTGACTATTGAAATTGTTTTAGATTTTAATTTATGATATTATCGAAGTTGTACCAGAACCTGGTCAACCATTAACAAAGAATCGTTTTAAAGAGATCTATGCTAAAGATCAAAAAGGTCCAGTTACAGCACTATCACAAGTTAAAGGTTTTCTTGTATCAGCAGTTGGACAGAAAATCTATATTTGGCAATTAAAAGATAACGATTTAGTTGGTGTTGCTTTCATCGACACACAAATCTATACACATCAGATTTTAACGATAAAAAGTCTAATTCTAGTGGCTGATGTTTATAAATCAATCTCTCTATTACGTTTCCAAGAAGAATACCGGACTTTATCATTAGTATCACGTGTAAGTGTTATTATTTGTAATTATTGTTGTTATTTTTAATAATTGGGAAATTTGTAGGATTTTCGACCGAGTGAAGTATTCTCAATTGAATACATGATCGATAATACTACAATGGGATTTTTGGTATCGGATAAAGAACAAAATATCGTTCTATATATGTATCAGCCTGAGGCTAGAGAATCATTGGGTGGTCAAAGATTGTTGAGAAAAGCTGATTTTCATTTAGGTCAAACGATAAATGCATTTTTCCGTATTAAATGTAAATTGGGTGAATTAGGTGAAGATAAGAAACATTTAACTGGTGCTGATAAACGTCATATAACTATGTTCGGTTTGTTGATTGATTTCCACATGTTTTTCCAATTAATCAAATATTTGTTTTTCAGCTACATTAGATGGTGGCTTAGGTTATATAATGCCAGTACCTGAAAAGACCTACCGTAGATTATTGATGTTGCAAAACGTTTTAGTATCACAAGGTGCCCATATTGCTGGATTAAATCCGAAAGCTTTCCGGTATTTTTGTTTTTTTGTTTAAAATTGAATAATTTGTAAGTTTTTTTTTTCAAATTGTAGGACTTACAAGAGTTGGAAGAAATTACAGTCGAATCCGGCACGTTCCGTTATCGATGGTGAATTGGTTTACAATTATCTCCATTTATCGGTGTTGGAAAAAATGGAAGTCTCGAAGAAAATCGGGACGAAAATGGAAGAACTTGTGGATGATCTTTCTGATATTCAGAAAATTACAAATCATTTTTAACATAAATAATTGTAGATTCAATAAATTCGTACTTTATTTGCGCAATATTTACATACAAAAATTTACCTAAATCACAGGAAAATTTATCTACAAAACAATTACTCTAACAAATAATGAAATAAAGAATCCATCTGATTTTATTGATGTGAATTGCCATAAAGCAACTAAAAGACAAACAAAAAATTGCAGTCTTATCAACATTGTGTAATAGTCACAATTTAACCCTTCAAACGGTACGTTCGTTTTGAGTTGGTTTTTTTGCGCTGTTGTTCACAATCACATTTCGAATGACGTACCGATTCCTTACGTACCCTAGGCCGGCCACGTCTTTTTGATTTCTGTGTAGTTTCAGTCAACTCTTCCAATTCGAGCATTTGTCGTTCTTGCATTCTCCTCCAAACTGACATCATGGCTGGCGTATAACCATCAATATCATTCGAATTACTTAAAAATTAACAAAATTAGTATTATGTAAACAATAAATTTAATTATTTTCATTTACCATTCACTTCTGTTTGTTGGTGATGAATCACCTCGTTCTTTTGATTTATTAAAAATCTCAATCATTGCTTGTGTTGGATTCAAATTTTTCAAATCAGACTTTGTTAAATTCGTTACAAATATATTATCATTATTTGTTTCAATTGAACGTTTACCTTGTCGTAAAATAATTTCAGGATCAATTAAAATTTGTGACCAACGTGTTATTTGTTTTAATTTTTTATCGGTTACTTTTTTTCTTAATAATGGTTTGATTTGTGGAATATTTGATCTTAATGGTGGACGTAGAAATTTATAACTTACAATTTTAATTGATCTATTTCCAATAATGGATTTTTTGATTTTTTTCTGTTTTTGTCCCCAACCCTCTAAATTATCAAAATCAAAACGTGAATCATCCTTATAACCATATTGTTTTAATGTGTTTCTAAATAATGTTCGTAAATAATTGTAATCAGGTTTCTCCTACAATGGAATTTTTTATTTTAAATTAAAACCAATAGAAATAAGATTATTTTCCGGTTTGACAATTAATGTTAGAAACAATTCATTGTAAGACAATATTTGTATATTACAGGATGGCCTCTTGTAGAGGTAAAACTCCACCCTTTTGTTCTATATTGAAGTACAGAGGAGAATAGTTCTTATTCAAGAGTCTACCTACAGAAGTGGCGTATTACACAAAGAGCACCGAGCTGAGAGACCTCCGAAGTTAGGGGCCGCTTGGTCTACATCAGTGTTTCCCAAACTTTTTACTTTAGCGGCACAGTTTAAATTCAATAAGATGATCGCGGCACTGTAATAGAATATTTAATTGTTTCTAATCCGCATTTTTGCATTTTGATCCCCATAAACATCGGGTGCAACGTATAACTGAAACAAACACCCAATTTGCGTCACACCTAGAATCCTTTCACGGCACACCGGTTGGGAAACACTGGTCTACATTATCATTTCTAGTGATTCCTAAAAATTTTAAGCAAGACAGCATAAGTACTATTATAGATCGAGACCTCTCTCAGTCTTCAGTTCATAGGGCCACGTTTATCATTAATACGCCACTGACCTACAGAACTAAAAATCATCGAAATCGGGAATGTCTATAAAAAAAACTAACTTCACGAATATACTGAAATGGATAAAGTTGAACATCATATGGTGACAGTTTTTCGTTAAAAAAGTCTTATGCCAACAGAATTTTTTAATGAGAATAAGCGATGGAGGGTGTCCGACAATGCAAAAGTTGTAGGTGTCTCAGATGAACGCATGTATCACCCTAACTGAAGAGTTGGCTGAGAAAAAGCTGTCGCCGAGATGGATGTTGCCTCGTTTATTGACAATCGATCAAAAGAAGAAATTACTGACTTAATACAGCGATATGGGACTACAATCAAAACAATGCTGATTCTCCGTCAACAAAAAGGATTGTATTGTTTGGCACTCACAGATTTAAAACTGATAACAAAGCTCACTAAATTTCTTAGTGGCAGACGATCTTCATCAGATCACTGATAACAACAGTTCACTATTTTACAGATTTAGACTGTAGCAACGCTGGATGAAATGCATCAAGGTTCAAAGGGACTATATTGAAAAACACGAAATATAAATGGAGCGTTCCACGCCAAATCAACTACTTTTGAACCCGACCCCTTTCGATTTGGCTATTTTTTAATATTTTTTTTTGTTTCTAAAAAAAACTTGGACTTATTCTGCATTTAATGCCGCTATACACAGAGTGGGTCGGCTTTGCTTTCTATGGGTTTTTTCAATTTAAAAAAAAAATTGCAATAATTTCAGTAGAATTACTCTAGAGCGCATGCGCATAGTAGTATTGTTTTCAAATTTGTGTATTTTTATGCTCGGTTACTGAAATTATTGCAATTTTTTTTAAAAAAACGTTACATTTAGTCAATTTTTGAAAAAGTTATGAATTTTTAAACAAAAAAGAAGCCATTTTTTTTTTTAAATTCATAACTTTTTTGGGTTTTGGTTGGCTGAAAAATTTTGAAAAAATTCTGAAAAACGTTTTCAGTGGGGTAGAAAAAGATAAAAAAGTTTCAGTCAAATCGAAAGGAGTCGGGTTCAAAAGTGGTCGATTTGGCGTGGAATGCCCCAAATGCAGCCCTATTTTTTCATGATTAGACTACAAACTTTTCAAAGCGCCCTCATATTTGTGGTCTTACAAAAAATTATTTCTAACTTTTGTCGTGAAACTGGAGACTTTGAAAAAAACATCATCATACAATACCTGAAAATTTAATTTTTGTAAATAATTGAAATAATCTAAAAGAAATTTTGGATATTCATTGAAACAAATTTTTAAAAATTCTTTTGGATTTGTAAATGCTTTAAATTTCATTTTTTCAATAATTTCCGGATCACATTCTTTCAACCATGGTAAATTACCAGTTAACCAATAAATAATATTATAACCAAGAGATTCTAAATCAGAACGACGTGATTGGACACCTTTATGTGCATCACGTGAACAAAATTGTAATGTACCAGCATGTGCTTTCCTTTCATCAAAACAAAATGGTTTATGTTCACCATTCGATAATAAATATCTACATGCTAAACCATAATCTAATAAATAAACTTGATCTTGTTGATTGTTTTGAACTAAAAAATAAAAAATACAAATAATGATAACAAAAAAAAATAATAAATATTAGATGTACAAATAAGTTCTAAAGTGTTCAACACATAACTCTTATTTAGGATTCGAACATCCCCCGATCTTTTACTCTTTTATATGAGGAGGGTGGTAGTATTAATAGTAAAACACTAGCACCTCGATTATCCATCAGTCTTAACAAAAAAAGTGACACCCTCATTTTCAGATAGTTTTGTTCTTGGAAGACTAAAACAAGCAACAAATATCAACTTACTGGTGTCAAAGTGCAGAAACATGTGACAGATTTCTTTAAAAGAATCTCTCCTCTTCATTAACAATCAGACAAAACTACAAATAATCTGGAAAATGATAAGCAAAAGATGGTTTACAGCAAGAAGCACTGCAAAGGCATACACCTTAATTTGTTCTTTCTTAGGGCCAATTTTGTATAAAAAATTCCGTGTAAGTTTTACTTCAGACATTTCAAAGACAGTAATTTCAAAGTCTGTGATTGTCAACACAATGATGGTTGAAGATTGTAAGCATTGCTGGATAAAGATGTAGGCCAAACACACAAAAACCTTTGCTAAACAACTTGTAGTAACCCAATAAACTGTCTCTAATTGTTCACGCACAATGGAGAGGAAATTAAAAGAGAGGAAAATCGGTGTTAAACGAATTAAGTCAGAGGGTGTGAACCTGGTCAGCAAACAATGTTCTTGTGGAAAATCGTGATTGGTGACGAAAAATGGATTGATTTCGACAATCCAAAGCGAAGAAAACACTGGATAGACCCCGATAAAGCAACAACATCTACATTTAAGCGAAATTCTCACTCCACAAAGGTCATGGTGTATATTTGGCGGGATATAAAAAACAGGCTGTGTTTTGAGTTCTTAAATTGCTGCGATTAAATGAAGTAATTGGTTGAAAACGTCCATTTATTGACAAAGGATTGCGCCCACTAAAATTGCCAAGCCTAACATTGATATGTTTTTCCAGGAAATTTGGCAAGTTCTAAAACAGCATGGCGTATAGACCTGATGCACTTTGAAACTTATTTGTACACCCAATAATAATAATAATTACTATTTGATTTTTCTAGATCATCATCTTCCAGTTTTTGATTGTTGTAACTATCCCTATAATTGATTATAGGTATTGGACGTAGATTTTTAACAGTTGGTCGTTTCTTTATTCGGCACGTACGTACAGGATTCTTAATTCGTTTATTTCTTATTGAATTCCTTGATGTTTGTCCTGTATTATTATTTAATAAAATATTCGATGCTTTAATATCAGAATGTACATAACCTTTACTATGTATATATTCAAGTACATCAAGTATTTGACAAGAAATCGTTACAACTGTTTTTAAATTCAATTTAACTTTTTCTTGTAAGATTTTCTCTAAATCTTTCTCATACTTTGGTAAAATTAGAAAACGATAACGTTGATTTTTATGTTTATATGAACCAGATGCAATATAATGCGGCATACCAAAGGAAGACAGATTTCTCTTTTTCATCCATTCATCAACTACAAACAATCAATTATTAATTCGTACAATGATAATGATCAGATTCGACAAGAGGGAGTTATAGTAGGTGCCCGGAATGACCCCCCCAATTTCGTTGTAATTATAACAGAACGTCATTTTTGGGGGGCCCGTGCAAGCATTTTACCTGGGCCCAGCCTCGCTCTTGTCGACCCTGATGATGATATTTAAAATTTACTCATTTCCGATTTAGCAATACGTATATAACAGTTGATTTCAACGAAAAGTGGTCCATTTTCATGTTTCTCAATTTTCGCCACATACGAACCATTCATTTCAATATCTTTGATTTTTTGTGATGCTAAACAAATCTCACCAAAACCACCAATACCGATTGTTTTACCAATTGTCCATTCTTTACCAGTTAAATCTTTCAAATATTCATTTGATTTCATTGAATTTGAATCATTTTCATGATTGGATAAACGAGGTGTTTTCATTGGCGGTTCATCTAACAGACTTTCGTTTAAACAGCGTCTTGGCATTATTAACACACAATTTAAATAAAACACTACAATATGGAAATTAATTAACAATAAAATATCGAATAAATCGTGGAAAAATCGTTACAAATTTTAAATTTGTTGTAACGATAATTGTAAACGGTTTTTCAACAAAAATTAACCTTACCTAAAAATAACGAAATAGACGTTTTTACATAAATTACCACACAACTACTTAAAAACTGTCTAAAAATCAATTGAATTCAGTGATAAAATGATAATGACACCAATAATTTTTAGAAAAATACGTTATCCAGGAACTATCATTAAACAATCACGGCCATCTTAAATATTTTCACTTGGCATCAAAATCAGTCTTCTGATTCGTTAATTTCACATATAAACGCATGCGTTATAAATACAAAACTTGCGCGCGCATATTAAATTTTCAGAATTTTCACTTTAATAATTCGTAAAATTAATAAAATCTAGCTAATTTTTCTATTCTAATGCATTAATTAAATTTATTAATCCATAGTTTGCGATTATATCATAATTAACAGATTAATTCCAACGAGATAATCGAATTTTTTTGGGGAAAAACTTTTGAGCAAATTCCAGATCAAATTTGGTTGCTAGGCAACCAAACTAGTTTGCCCATATAAACAAATTGTTGAAAATTGTAACAAAAAATACTCCATTTGTTTGATTGTTGTTATTTGTTGATGTGACCTTATGGCAGAGGTTCATATTGTTGGGCAAATATTACAAGCCAAAGATTTTCCTAAACAAGATTTGTTTTGTAAATGGTACCTACAAGTTGGTGAGAAATTTACGCTTTAATTCTAGTATTAGTCAGTGTGTAGGTCGCCTTTCTAATGGTATCCCAAAATTTCGAGGGGAAGCTACCTATTTGTGCACGATTTAACAATTAAAATAATCTTTCTTTGAACAAAATGTGATCGAAAGCAGCGTTTTACCGACAATACTGTTTTGTGGTGTTAAGACGCGTTCAGACTGGGTGTGCAGAACCAGACGGCGGACACTCTTTAC
This sequence comes from Lydus trimaculatus, assembly GCA_037414755.1. Lineage (NCBI taxonomy): Eukaryota > Metazoa > Arthropoda > Insecta > Coleoptera > Meloidae > Lydus > Lydus trimaculatus. Next base: position 94,334 of record JAZBGY010000119.1, on the reverse strand, counting down.
CCCCACCATGCCTTTTTTTGTCAAAGTTTTGAGGCCTTTTCTATTACCAACATAAACGATTTTAAATATAAATATAGCTAAATAAATTAGAAATAGTGATTATGAACAGTGATTTTGTTATAATCTGCCATTTGATAATAGAAAACATTATTCTCATCTCATATTGCCATTTTTACAGCGCTGAATGTAAAATAAAACTTGGGTATAATTGTTAAGTTGGTAACGGAAAAGGCCTCGAAACGCCAAATTTCAAGTCAAATTTATCTCCTATACTAAAGCATTGAGTGTCCGACCCCTGTGCAGAACTGCGCCAATGCGCAAATGTTCTGTTCTTCGCTGTACGTATATGCGCCGAACCGGACCCGGCTCTCAACCGCTCCACACCGGGCAATGTAACTTCTCGTCCCGTGTCGGTACATCAAAAGAAAGACAGCATTTCAGTTCACGCCGCCCGTTCTTGCAGTAGACTGCGAAAGTGTGACGTTAGGTGACAGTGTTGCTATGGTAATTAGTTCCAAACCAATCAACTTCATTTAGTGAGGTTATATGGATGTTTTGGTTTGTTTTGAACGGAATGCCACAGCAACAGTGTCATCTGACGTCATGACTTTTGCAGTCTATTGAATTTAGCGCCTTAGGATAGATTGCTGTATAGAGCGCCCTAATAAAGCCGTCACTAGTGACGTCATCCACGGAATATAATGAGTTCCTATGAGATCGAGCAGTCTTATATAGGGCAAAGCGGGTTAACAGTGCTTGGACCATGAACCTATAGTACCTATAATGAATTACAAGTCCATGGCTTGGACAGTCGACACTCCCTACCTTCATCCATTGAACTACAAACACTTCGTTCTGTAGTTCCTCCGGTTCTTGTTTCTCGCGATGATTCCGCGATGAACAGAACATTTTGCACGGTACAGTTCTGCGTACCACGCGTGAATCTTTCGAAATACATCGCGCATATTTTACAAAATCGTGTTATGAAGGGTAAGTTCCAAAACCTAACCAAAAAAGAACCAATTTTATTTCTTCTAACCATAAAAAAGGATCATTTCTAGTTCTACTCGCAGTTGCACGTAAAAACCTTCTCCTACCGTGTTATAGTAAGCCCATATGGTAGCACTATCGTGTTATATAAAAGGGTGACATTATATACTTGTAATAATAAATAGTTAGATCAATGTTCAATAGTTCAGTTAGTTTTAAAAGAAAATCTTTATAAAGGTAACAATTGGAAAGTGATATCAGGTAGATGTGAGGGTCAAACTCAAGTTAGTTCATCATCAATTGATAACGTATGTAAATGGTGTTATCCAATTGATATACATTTGGCAACAGCAGGTCTTCAAGGTAATTTCGAATTATTATAATTATAATTAGTATTTGAAATTGTAATAATTTTACCAAAGGTTGGCCAAAAATCTATATACAAATATATCATTCAGATTGGTTAGGTCGTGTACATTTCTATGGTTATGGTTTTATTACAATACCAACATCACCTGGCCAACATATATTAGATTGTTATACATGGCGACCATTTGGTACAATACGTGAACGTTTCATTCAATATTTTCTTGGTGGTGGTTTACAAGTAACAAATCCAGATTTAATTCTATCATCAAACGATCGTTATAAATTATCTACAGAGGCTATGGGTGTTGTTACATTTGAAATATCAATTGTTTTAAGGTAATTTGATTCTAGATGAGTCTTGATATCGATTTGTATCTCCAATAAAGCAATAGAGTTGCTATCTTAGGCTCTCTCGTAACTGTTCTCGCTTAATCTACACTTACATAAGTGCTCATGCATCCATAATCGAAGGAACATTTTATCGATTAGGATATGTTTAAACTATTTTTAGTGTTTTTTGGATTAAAGGCCAGCGCACATTATACCGGACCACAAACTATCCACAGGAAGTGGGTCGCATACGAATTTTAAAATACGTTGCGATTCGATGCAGCCCGTTATAATGTGCGTTGGCCTTAATCGACCGTTTCGTTATTTGGCCAAGGCTCCTGTTTTGAGTGGGCCGGTTAAAAAGGACTCTATTGTGTGGTTGAGAAATAGAGATGGAGATTGATATCGAGATTTGTTTAGAATTAAAACACATTTTAATATAATTGAAATTTTTAGAAACTTTACTAATTATGGCGTTGAATATGAATAAATTATTATTATTATTATTTATTGTTTTTGTCCAAATTGTATATAATCTTGAAAATGTTACGATTTCTAATCAAAATGTAACAATTTCCAATACAACTACAACATTAACAACAATTTTAAATAATTTAACAACATGTAAAATTAATGAATCTTGTACAGTGAATACAACAACACAATTAACAACAATTTCATTAAATTCCACAACAGTAGCACCGCCTACAACTCAAATTAATAAAAACAAAAGCAATATACATGAAATTAATAATAAAAATGGATTTTCGATGAGTAAAACTACAAAACAGTATATCTGTATTTGTGATTTACAGGTATTTTACATTAAAATTATACAAATTAAGTAATTTAAACAATAGAATTCTTAATTTTAGATAAATTACTGCGATATCAATTGTTGTTGTGATAAAGATTGTTCTTATGATAATAAATTAGTATTTGATCATTGTGATGAAGAATATCGTCATTATGATCCAAGATTATGCAATTACAACAAATATGTTTATGTTAATTATACACGAATTATAAAACAAATTAATCAGAATGGTATATTTTGTGTAATTCGTACAAATTTACCATCGAAACGTACAATTCAAAGAGTGGAACCTTTAAAATATTATTCAGATGGTGAATTTGAAACGGCTAACAAATACAGTTGGCCAAAAATGATAGAAAACAATAAAGATTTGTTGAATTTTAACAAAAATTATACATATGGATCTCTAATTTGGGTTTTTTGTAATAATAAAACATTAAAAAATTTTGGTTAGTAACTATGAGGGCCGCTCCAAGCTATAGACGCACTAGGTAGATGCGCTGGGCGTAAAATTTAAATTTTACACTTTGTTTCGTTTAAGGGCGAGAAGATGAAATCTATCTAGAGTGCCTAAAACTCTTAAGCCGGCCCTGGTAATTGTATTATTGCTAATAATTAATGTTTTTATTATTATTTTAGAAATTCCACAAAGATTTATCACAGATAAATGCCTTATTAGAGAACCGATAAAATTTTTGATAAATGTCAAATCAAATTGTAATCATCAACAAATAACAATTAACGATGATTTGAAAATTGATTCATTTTATAAAAATTTCACTGTTATTTCCCAACCGGATTTGTTCAATTCAACTTTAATTAAAACAAAGGTAATACAATCTTATTCTTATGAAGTTTATTTTTGTTCATATTCTCCAACAAAATCTTTACCTTTATCTCTACTTTTGAAGTGTTGCTTATTTGATATAATTCTCTATGATCATTTCACTGTTCATTTTCTGAGAATACACTTATTTGTTCGTTTTCTTCACTTCTTTATCTACTGATTATGAGAGTTATTGTTTGCTTACACTTACGAGGGACATTTCTAATGAGTTATACTCTGATACATGCACTTGCTCCACCCCGACCTCTTTCAAACTTTCTTTTGTCTACCTTTTGCATCATTCAAATCCTGCAATCGTAGATACTTTCCGCAAAGGATCCTAAATATCTGGCAAGATATGAAATTCGCTGGGAAGTAGAGTAGTAGTGCGGGTTCTGAGCCTCTTTCGCACAGAAAATTTGAATTTCGAGTTTTGGTGGAGGCGCCGGGAGTTAGGGTAAAGGTAAGTCCCAATGTTGTTGTAATCAACAACTTGTTAACTATAATAACATGTTGTTAACAATAACGAGAAATTGTTAACAACGACAACAACTTGTTAATAAGAGTAGGGAGAGTTACCCCACCCCAACTTCCGGCGCCTTCGCCAAAACGCAAAATTCAAATATGCGAAACTACAAACATATTTTGCGTTAGCTGTAGTTCGCTTTGGTAAGCAAACCATTTATTTACAGAAGAAAATGCATGTGCTTAAGTGGGGTCCCCAGTCCCTTTCATTTGGTCTGTTCCATTCCGTAGATTGATTTTGTAGTATCCTTATCACCATATTGTATTTAAGCCGACTCTCTTCGATTGGTCCTCCAGTCCCAAGAGTCCCGGCCGAATAAACAGAAACATTGCTTACGCTTAAACAATCGTGCAGAATCTCTTATCGTGTACCAATGTTTATACTTATACTAATCCCGCAAATAGTTATTTTCCAGTCTTCCACGAATATCTTTTGCACTGCAACGATGGTTTTGTCGTTTACAGCAGTATTCAGTAGTCCACTAAGCAGTTCTTCTCCTAGCGTTGTTTTATCAGCTTTAAATTAATTAACCCAGCAATCAACGAAACTTTTAGACTAGATTCTGTAGAGCTCTAAATACACCCAGTAATCGCGAAACGACTTCATATTTATTTACACAGTTTTTCCATAGGAACAAAATGATTGTTCTTTAATGATTTACAGCATCTTTCATAGTAAAAGTATTTACATGCGAGCAATACCTCTACAAGTTGCATCATACTATCATGTACGATAGACGATAGCATTGATTACTGTCCTCACATCCATCAATTGTTCTGTAATTCCCAGAACTTTGAAAACATCCCACGTAATATAGTCGTAATCATGTCAGTATTGCACAAGAACTTGATAAGTTTACGCAGTTTGTACAAGTCAGTTGTAAGTATCTTTACATTATTAAGTTGTCAGTGGCGGATCTTTCCTCTTTATGGCCCGAAACTAATAATGATTTTGGGGCTTCTGAGCTAAATAAAATAAAAATTCATCGTACGGAACGTTTATTTCAAAGTTTTTCATTTCACGAGCACTTTTGGGGCAGTCATTTTCAACGCTATTAGAGTGCTATGGTAAATTAGCATCTGCAAGTCGTACGTGTGGCTTTCAACTGCTTGAACAAGAAAGACTTGGTAGTTGTCAAAAATAAGAATATTACTGAATATTGATTGATTTAAATGAAACATTCTGTATATTGGATGTGTATTGTTTTAGGGATGTCCGAAAAATATTTGTCTACCAATTCAGCCCTATATTTGCAATGATTTCTTTCAAAATTGTGTTAAAATAAATGATAATTTAACAACAATTTGTAATAAAACCTACTGTAAGAATTTAGTTAAAAATCTAAAATATAACATTTATCATAATGGTACAAAAGGAATAATTAAAATTGATTTATTATTAATTTTAACAAATTCACCATTAAACAAGTTGGATTTTTATCAAAATTTTGAAATTGAATTTATTTGGATAAAGCACAATTTGAATTTCTCAACGCATCTTAGCGGAAATCCTGGATATTTAACTGGTAAACCAATTTTAATTGCAAATTTAATTAAAACATTGAACAATTCAAATAATAATAATAATAATACAACAACAACAATTAAACAACACATAATTAAATTACATCGTAATCCATTAAAGTTTTCTGATAATTTTATGGTAATATTTAAAAATGTTAATGGTTATTGTTTTTTGAATTCAACAATATTTACACCAATTGAATTCAATTATAATTTATATACAAATTGTAAATTACAAGTACTTTTGATTGATGATAAGAAAAATAAAACCGCAACATATCTATGTCGGCAAATACAATACGAAATTTTTGCAAAATGGTCATTGAATATTACGAATGATACATTAACAAATCGTTTTATTGGACAATTTGGTAATGCTAATGTTTATAAGAAAGAAGATTGGATTTCTTTTTTGTTTAAACAAGATTTAAATAACACTTTGAATAATATAAAAGGATCATTTATTGATAATAAAACAATCGAATGTCATAACATTACAACATTATTAATAATTGATTTTTTCTATTCACGCGTTGATTTCGATGATGTCTTGAATCAAGCAAAAATCCTCGGTGTGACTATCGAGTTTGAGAATTTTAAAAATTTTACTGTTTTAATTGGAGAGAAATCAACAATGTTTTGTATAAAAATAGGAGTACAAATAATGTTTTACGATATTACAACTGAAAAGATTAGGAAATTGGTAGATCCGCCTAGTCTTAATGTAGAATTGCCTTATGACTTCTTTTATCCATTTGTAAAAATCAATAACAATGCAAATGTTCTATGTGGTTTAATATTCTTAAGCCAATTTTGTGTAATTTTAATTCTATTAATGTAATTGTTATAAATATATCAAGTTAGTTTGTATTGGAGTAATTATTATTCAAGAGCTATAGAGGTGAAATAACAACAGAAAAATGTTGCCTAATTTTGACAACACATCAAAACTGTTCAACTTTTTTGATTGGATTACAGTTGAAAATAATTTCATCAACATGAAGTTTCTTGTTATAACAATTTTTTTATTTCTATTATTGCACAAAGTATCATTATTTCCGCAAGAAGATAATTCTATAGAAAGTATTTGTAAACGATGTGGTGATGTTGTTAATCGATATTGTTGTCGATATCATCGTAATTGTTGCGAATGTAAGTTATAACATTATTATTATTTATTGAATAATATTTGCACATCTAATATGGAATTGGTTCTTTTTAGTCTTAACACCATCCGGTTGTCCTTTACCTTCTAGTCCGGAAGCGAGAATCAGCTGCCGGAAACCTATAACTTGTCGTACAAATACCGATTGTCCCATGTTTAAACAATGTTGTGATACAGCAATATGTGGTCCAACTTGTATGGTGGTGGATGATTTTCTCGGTTATCGATATTAATAATTAAAAAAAAAACAATTTATAAACAATTAATTAAATAACAAAAAAAAAAACATAGAAAATAAATAAATAAATAATACTTTATCGCTATGTAGAAATTTAGATAAATATTTAAGTTTGTTTGTTTTGTAGCAGTGTAATTTTATATAAATAGATTTGTACAAATAATAAAACAATTATTAAAAAGTTGAAAATTTTGCGTTTATTTAATTATTTTAAACTTTATTGAATTAATTATTGATTGATTTGTGTATATAGTGGAATGTTTATTATGTGATAGTTATAGTAGTGATGAATTTAAGACATCATTCATTTAGTTTATCAGAAGAATTGGCGGCAAGAATAATCAAAAGGTAAGTTTAGTTTATCGTCATTGTAAACTTTCATTTTGAAATATAGTTTGTTGTAAGATTAACTTTGTTTTATTTATAACGAAAATCAAACGATTAATAGCTTTAAGATTCGTTTTTCTTAATTTTGTTCATCACAACCCACAACTCACCTTAAAACTGTACTTTTTGTAGTAGCGATATAAGTTGAAACAGTGCGCGCCATTTAATAGGGACTACATTTATATAGTAGTAATACAGGTGATAAGTTTCGGTTTCTTACCTCTTTGTTATCACTTTAGTTGATTCAACTCCTGTTAATGGATTGATGTTTCGGCTAGTTAGGAATTGTACGATTTAAATTAAACCATAATTAAACCATTAAGCCATAGCTTGTATCACGCACACGCGTACAAACTTTACCGAGCAATCCAAGTTTGCACAAATTAAATATTAAGCAGTGCAACGTTTGCTCAAGCCGCGCTTTCTGGGTTGCAGTATAAAGACCCTGTTGCCGTCCACATTGCACTAGTTAGCCCACGGTAACGTTTGTATGTGTGGACGGACCATTAGTTGATTTGTGTCTCCAATCCTTGGTGTCTTTTATTGCTAGATAGAGAAGATTTTGTATTCAAATCAAAAGGTTTACAACAAAAACAAAACACTTTATCATCAGTAAATGAGCCAACAGGTTTCCCTAGTTTTTCCAATAGCAAGCTTCCAATACGAAAATTGTAGAGCAAAATCTCTTGCTTTTATCCAGAAAAAAAATCCCACTAAGAACCTGACTCGGCCGTTTTTTTACTGAAATGTCGCAAGCATTTGGCGAGACCGCCAGCACAACAAGTCATAATCAGCTTAATGTTCTTTTTTCAGAGTTCTTATAGACTTCTAAATTAAGATAATCTAAACACGTAGTAATTCTGAGTTTAGAAAGAAGAGCGCTAGATGTCACAAGTACGTTTAATGATGCCGTGAAATGTTCCTTTTTATGCGTTTTTATGAACTTCTTAATTAGGATGACTTGAAGACACCGTTTCTTAAAATTCAGAAATAGGCATTCTTTTTCTACTCTAATAGTAATTTAGATGGCGCTGATTGTAAGTATTTTAAGCGTGAATTGTTGCAAAAAACTGAATAGATGGCAGCTTTGGCTCGGAAAAACGAAGCATTATGAGGTCTTTTAGAAAAGTCAGAAACATGAGCTTTGCCTACAGCGCCGCATTGGCTATCGGTGAACTCATTGTGAATTCTGAATTCAGTCGGTTTCTGATGTTAAAATCATATTTAAGAGTTCATTAAGACTTCTTTGCGACGTCCATAGCAGCCGAAGGGATAACATAAAGGCAATGATTGTTCATAAAAAGAATCTGCTTAACTCTCGGTCTGTACTGATTGTTCTCTTCTAACAATGTATAATTAGTGACTAAATTTATCGGAAAATGAGTTAAAGAAGGTAACAATAAAACAGAAAAACCTAAATTTGTAAATCGTTTGTTTTGCTCTAACAAATTCCTCAAAATTGGTAAAGATAGTGGGCATAAATTTTCTTCAGTGTGGCCCTGTTCTTCTTTATTAGTATAAGTCTTTTTATTTTCGAGCTTTATAGCGAAGAAGATGAGGAAATGTATACAGTCGAGTAATGAATCAAAATAAGCCTAAAATTACATAAAAAAGTTTACAAGAATCCAGAAAAACAAGAATGCCTAAATTTGTTCTAAAGCTTTATTCATATGATTCCACTAAAAACTAACGATTGCTTTCACATTTTTCATCAGATTTATCATCCCTGCTAGATAATATTCGGCAATGCTCGTGAATTGCTGCAAAATCGCTTTCATCATCATAAGAGAGTTAGTACAACTATATAACTATTGCGGAACGTTCCAAGTCGAAGCCATAATGCTTAGCCAGTACACAAGCCATAATGACTACAATAAAACGCCTTTAGAAAGACTCCTTGTAGAATTACCAAATATGTCATGAGCAGTTTAATCATCTGCTAAAGTGTTCCTTTTTCATAGTTCTTATAGACTTCTAAATTAAGATCACCTGAACACGTCGTAATTCTGAGTTCAGGAAGAAGAGCTCTTTAAGACGTCACAAGTAAGATGGCAGTTTAATGATGCCTAGAAATGTTCGTTGTTATGAGTTCTTGTGGACTTCTTAATCAGAATCACCTGAAAACATGAAGACTTGTTTAGGATGTCGTTTTGCTATCTTGGTATGCGTCCATAGTAGCCAAAGGGATAAATAAAGGCAATGATTGTTCAAGAATCTGCGTCACTCTCTAACAATACCAAAAAAAAAAAACGGAAAAACCTCGTTTTTGTTACAGCAAATTCCTCAAAATAAAGGTAATGGGCATAAATTTTCTTCAGCCCGGTACTGTTCTAATTGTACCGAATCAATGAGCGCCCCCTACTGTGAATTAATTCAACAAACGATCACTTAACCAAGATGGCTGACACTTGTTGGTCGTACGATCTTTGAAACAGTCGTCGCAAACGAAAATCTACCTAGTGCCTTGGTCATTTTTTTTTGTTTTGTTAATAATTTATCTTTATTGTGGTGTATTTATAATAATTGTCTTTCTTTAAATAATAATAGTCTAATATTTATATAAATAATGTGTGTTTTTTTCTGGACGACAATAATCTGTGATAGTGTTGTTTATTAATGTTATTATTAATCGAAATGTGTTCTATTGTCGACAACAATCCTTCCTCTTATTTACATTTAAAACAACAACAACAACAAGACAAATATAATAATAGTGTGTTGTATTTATTATAATTCAACAATAACAGTAAAATGGATAATTCAACAACAACATTAACAGAAAGGTTGACATATTTTTCTAGTTGTTATTAAAAAAAAAACAATTTATTGTTAGAATATGGGAATTTGTTGTACGCGTATTGTTTTTTTTTTTGTTGTTTCATTCCTTCTTTGAGACTTCTTTCTGTGTTATTTTGACTTACGTCACCGATACTCTTGTACCTGTTGTGTTGTAGTAGTAATAGTGAAAGAATGCGCATATGATGAATCTACAAAATCTTTTTTGATAAAATTTTTATCTTATAATAATAGAACACGGTTTTTTCCGATAAATTAACAACAATTATTACAATAATATTATCAATAATCGTTTTTTTTTCTCCTACATATTATGATGACCATCGAGTATTTTTGTAACTGTATATTTCTAGGCGTGTGCGCCACCTTAAAAAAAAACAAAAACGAAAAAACCATAAACATTTGTCTATTTCGTAGGTTGTTCTTGATTCTATTTCTAAAAAATTCCTTTTCAAATGCAAATGATTGATTGAAATTCATTGACAAAACTGTATCATTTCTATACTTTTTGTTCTCTTTTAAAAAGTTATACGACGATAAAATTTGGTATTTTTATTATTAAAACAACAAAATATTGGAGGAGAAGAAACAAAAAACAACAACAACAAATAAACACGATAGAAATAAATAAATACCTAGAATGTTACCAATGACTTATGTTAGTCATTTCTGAATTTAACATACATGTAGAGATATGTAAATAAATAAATTTCACGTGAAGTAACAAATTGCAAGGTCGACCTATTGTTCTGTTTTTTTTTTTGCTCTCCTCTGATTAATTGTTACATTCTCCTCTATTAATTGTTGCTTTGTTTTTGATTTTTTATATATTTTGATAAAAAAGAAAATTATTTAAAAATAAACAACCAGAAATATTAATATTCTGCCAATTGTAAGTATTGTCAAATTTTCACCATAATAATGTGAGAAATAATATAAAATAACAACACATTTGTATGTATAGTCCGTTCACGAATTTGAAAGACTTGACTTGTACTTGACACTATTATGAAGCGACTTACACACCTAACGATTTATCGTATATTGCATCTTGGACTGGATCGTAGCGAAAAGTAATCAAGGCCGACACCAAGAATTTTCAACCCCCTCTGCTCTCGATAGGACTGATCGACCAATGGTTTAGTTAGCTGCTGCTCATACAGGCGACCTAATATTTTATTGGTCTGTTAAATACGCAACTTTTCTTCCATATTTACCCATCCTTCTTCTATCATTTACGGACGGTCTTCAAAATTGCAATGTTGAATCACGATAAAAAACAGCCTGTATACCTTAATAGCCGGCTTTACACGGACGCTCTTAACCGCGCGCCTCAGGAACGCGTGAAAATGAACACGCCAAAGCACACGTAATCCCGCACCCCAAAATGTTGCTTTGCCTTCACACAGACGCTCTTGCACGCGCGATTGAACGTGAACGTCCTAAATCACGCGGTTAAGAGCGTCAGTGTAAAGCCTACTAATCAATTTCCAGTTATATGCACTTCTTTAAGCTTTTACAAATCAAACTAATGAATTTAATGCCCTTAATCCGTTGATGCCCCTAGACTGGTGCCTACTCTGCCTATGGCTAGTTTCTGCCCTGACCGTCATTTTCACACACGATATAACGTATGGTACTGATTCAGTTAAGATTATTACAGATGGTACGTACTAAACAGTTGGTTCACTCAATCAATTCGTCCAATCTGTTATGACACGTTCTAATTTGCGTTCAAAGACGACCGTTGATGCGATATTTTATGGAAACGCCGTCCGATTCCCTTTATTTGTACGGTCTAGTTTGCGTAATAAAGACGGTATCCATGCAGTGCAAATAAATTTACGCTAACCTCATTATGACAAAAATTGTTGTTGAGAGAACATTCTTCACCATAATGTGGCCAAATGATGATTTATCTGTGTTGCAAGTATTTTTGTATTGTTTGTTGTTAGAAATTAAGAATAATAAACAAATATGATCCAAATCGGACATCTTAATCACCAAACTAAAGGTACGACTTGTTCCTTGTCAACACGTACAAGCTTTATCGCATAAATCAAGTTTGCAACAACCTACATTCAGATCGCGCTTGTTGGTTTGCACGATATTCCGTTTTGTCGTCCGTACGAATTTCCGTATACATACCGGTTTACGTAAGTAAATACTCGATAAAACTTCTACGTGTGGATGGTCCATTACACGATTCGTTTGTTGAATTATAGTGAATCGTAGCAAAATTCTTATTGGAAACAGGCCTTATACAGGTTTTCTTATAGGTAAATAGCGTATTTGTGTATGCTAGCAGTGGCCAATCTACACTTTTTTTGACCTACAGCAAATAATGATTTTGGAGTCCCCATGTACAAGGTGTCTTATTTTCGATGGTATTTAAGGTTATATTTAAACTGGGTAGAATAACTGATAGCACATTATCATGCTACTTTTTCGTGACTAATGTCAGTACAATCAAATCTGTGATATTTTTAGAAAACTGTAAGAGCTACTTAAAAATTGATAAGCTCGATAAAATCTACGGTAAAAACGGTATTAGAAGCAATACACACATTTCCAATTAAATTCAAAATATTTAAGATGTAGGCTAAAGTTAAAAAAAGTTGAATAACTGGAACATAAAAATAATACACGTAGTTGAATTAGTTTGGGGGACCCTTGGAAATTGCCCCATTTTGTCCAAAGGATAAGGCACCATTACGGCGGAACTAAAGGAAATAAGCATTAATTGTACGAAACTTGTTTTGCAAAAATTAACATTTTTCGAGCACTTTTATGGGTCCCTAAGCGCCTTGGTAGCGTCGTTAGCGCCATGGTAAATCCGCCCCCGTATATCAAACAAATATCTGGTTTGTTTCATTATACTGTAAAAAGAGACACCTGTATTGTCTACGTATATTCATCGTTACTGGTTCTAATTATAGCCCTACAAAATCTTGTGTATTTTTATAAGGTTCAGCGTTTTTAGAACAGTCGCTAGATCTGTTCGTATACAGAATTTCGCATTATTTTTTGGCTTTTTTCTTAATCGCATAAATTTAGTCAAAAATTTTGAACACATCTGCCTCAATCTACTGTTTTTCTCTAGGTTGTTTTGATCGTTGGCAGGAACAAACATCTGAATAAAACATCCAATTGTAATGATAGTTTGGAAATTCCAACAAAACGGCATTTTTAACAAATTCAACCATAAGATTATTTAATCGAAAAATTTTTTCTTCTAATACTTATGTGTGAAACTAGTGCCTATTTTTTGCTGGAATACTGAAGGCCTTTTTCGGACTATATAAGAGGGTGTTGAATAATCCCATTAAAACGAGCAGGTGGTTATTTTGCTTTTTGTAAACATAGGGGTGTTATGTTTGTCCTTATACATGAAATCCAAACCATCGTTTTCAGTACTGTCTGGCTACTATAATGGTAGTGTCACCACTTGTATATCGTAGATAGTAGAAGAATAAAAAATTCAGTCAAAAATTAATATAGCAAAAAAGACAAACTTTTGTATTAAAATTTCAAATATTAGTGGGCTTTTGCTAGACCAAAAGACAGAAACATTCGAGCCCAAAACTTGATATTAGATTGCATAGGACAGTGGTTCCTAAGGTGTGTTTCGTGCGAAAGGTACCATATTAGCAAAACAATTTACAATCATTTCATATTAGACCATTTTCCTACAATAACGGCCTATTGCTATTTTATCTAAAGATTAGGATGTTTGTAGATATGTGCAGGTGTTCCGCTATATATGTGAAATATTGCATAAGAGTTCCGCCGAAAAATAAGTTTGGGAACCACTAGCACAAAAAATTTCGAGCTAAATTAAATTGAGGCTACTTTAAGTTAACATTGACCTTAAGTCGATTTTTAGGCAGAGAAGATAATGGTTCTTTGAATATTGTAATCGAATTCTATCGAAAACTGTGGTGATTACATGCCTTGATTTAGTGAACAAACTATATTTTTGCTATAATGCAGGATGACATCTTTCTAATAAGCAAAAAAGTATATTCACCTTGTTATCTAGCAGAAACATTATGGAATAAAATTAATTACTTTGATACAATTTTTTTTATTTTATGGCATTGTGACACTAAACAAAGCATTATCAAAGCAGTCAGTGAACTATTCTTATTTATCGTTACTACAATAATAATCATAGTAAAGTGTGACAACAATAATAAATAAATCGGGTTTTTTTCCCCTAATACTTCAAGTAGATAAGCAAGAAAAGTTGATTTGAAATATTGCAGTATTGGCAATCATGTTTGAATTTTTCAAATACGCCCTTTGTACTTTATTAAAATTGTATTTTGAAGACGAATTGATCATTTTATGCTTATGCTACGGCTAGACATCGGTCTCGAAGCTTTGTAACTTTTCAAGAAGCATAATAGCTACATGAGCATTATCATGCTAAAAAAGCGAATTGTCGTCGTCTTTTTTTTTTCGTGGCATAAATCCTTGAAAAATAATAAATATTGCTAAAGAATAGATGAATGCTTTGTATAAGAATCGTACAAAATATCTTCAACGTGAGGACGAAAAAAAATTATATTGCAAATCTAGCCAGGCAGCCGAAACTTTATACTGTTTTTACTCGACCTAAATATTTGTGAGGTAGGGCTTATACATATACCCATCTCGTTTCATTACTGCGCCAGCAAGTATGTTATCCATCCTACTCTGTACCCTCTTTCCCCCACGTAACGATGTTTAAGAGCGCTCAAACAACCAAAGCAAACCAATTCTCTTTGATGTTTGTTGAAAAGGCGTCTCTCTGGTGATAATTACGCCGCTTTGTGATAATTAGTAACGATAGACAATAGTCACTAACCCCATTAGCGTTTATCGTCTTATAAGGCGATAAATGATAGCTGCAGGTCTGGCTACAACATTTAAATCTATTGAGGATTGTGAAAAAAGTCTAGTTTTAATTTAGGGCAAACTTAAATCTTCAATAATAATTTAATTAAGATTATGTTTTGTTTTAATGGAAATTAAAATGGAAAAATGGAAAGCATTACAATTTTTGATGAAATATTAAAAATGACTTATAAGATTATTATGATGATGAACAAAATGATTATAATTAAATATTATAAAGTCAAAACAACTATAAAATATTGAAATGTTGCTATTTTATATTCAATGAAAGTTGTAATTTATTTTATTTTTTTT
This sequence comes from Lydus trimaculatus, assembly GCA_037414755.1. Classification (NCBI taxonomy): domain Eukaryota; kingdom Metazoa; phylum Arthropoda; class Insecta; order Coleoptera; family Meloidae; genus Lydus; species Lydus trimaculatus. Next base: position 79,171 of record JAZBGY010000119.1, on the reverse strand, counting down.
CTTCTCTAACTTTTACTAACTGTTATTTTTTTAATAAGTTATCGAATTTGCTTGTGGGCGTTATCAAAAGTTTATTTCAACCAAATTTCACTGTCGCTCTTTTTTTTTGTTGTATTATCTCATTGTATGAACAAAAAGAAAATAATTAAATAATGTAAATATGAGGGAAATAATCAACATTGTTAAATTTATGTAAATCGTAATTTTTTACGATTTACAATACAAAAAAAAAGAAATTCACATTAATTAGCAAGAGGCGACATTTATAAATAAATAATCACTTAAACTTTGGGATGCGCTTAATTGCATAATAACAACTATTTATCTTCGTAATTCAGGACAAAACGTAATCTTAAGCTGAGTCCACAGTGGGCGTGCAAAACTGCACGGTACACAATGTTCTGTTTGTCGCTGCACCAAAATGCGCACATCCGAGCAAAACGGGGTATTTCTGGCTTGTTCCATTTTGTTCATGTGCGTACTAATAGGAATGATAAAACACCAGTGGGGATGAAATAATTATATTAGCAAAGTGAATACGAAGCTTATCGTATGGCGATGTCGTCCAAATACAAATTGTATGACATTTGCGGCTCGCCGTCAAACCAGCACGTGTTGCTCGCCTTCGTTTCGTTCTGCACGCCCCGTTGTAGACCTGGCTTAAGGCGTTGTTTACATTAGGCGACTTTTCGTTGCTCAACAATGTTGATGGACTGAATTGTTAACGTTAAACAAAGTTTCTTCTGCTTTTAATTACATTTTTTCTAGTATTATTCAGGAAGCGGTACTTTAGCTGATTTATTTTAAAGAATCTTAACAAAATTTACATCTTTCTGTTGTACGGTTGTTAAGCAACGTCCAGTTATTCAATGAAACCGTTCACAGTTGTAGTAATTAGTGGATAAAAACAATCGTGTTCCATATTAGGGTTTTTTCAACTCATAATTAAAAAACGACCAAATTAGAAGATTATGGTTGAGTCAAGGTGTTAAAAGTCGCTTATTGTAAACATTACTTTAGTAACTTATGATTTAAGTCATTTAATGTACATGGTACTAAGGTTAATTGTTTATTTCGGGCTAATCCGTGTACTTTTTTATAATGCTTGCGGTCAATTTTCTACCATTGACAACTGTTTACACGTTCAACAAAAAAAATTGACTCATCACAAAGACCATTGACGCAAATCTAAAAATTCCATATTAATAAGGTAGATTATCATGATAATTGTTTATTTTTATTTTATTTTTTTTTCTAAATCAATATGTGACTCGTGGAATAATTTGGCTTAGTCTGATGGACGACTCTATTCTATAAAAATGAATTATTTTTGTTAAAACCTTAATTTCGCTGCCAAATCTATAGGTAAGGAAGTATAGGCAGCCAATGAAAAGGACGCGCCTTGAAAGCTTGTTTGCTCCTTCGAACGCAATTTATCATCGATGCGGTTCAAAACAATATATCCTTTGATTTTTGCTCTTTCCATATTATTAGGGCTGAAAAAATAACCGGAAATCCCCGTGGTTTATAAATATTGATAATTCTTATCAGTAATATTAATGCAAAATGTCGCTTTATTATAGTTGTGATAAACTATTAGTAAATAAGAGCAAGAAAGAGAATTAATAAAAGTTCATCTTAAACAGATATTGTTTATTTTAAATAAATAGAAATAGAAATAAATACATTTTCATTATTTATTAATTAATTGACATGAAGGAGGCGTTCAAGTATTTCTTTTAAATATTTGTAAAAGGAAATTTGTTGTTATTACTTTTCATATTTCAAACAAATTATTAAATTGTTATTTTTTGTAGAATTCAACCGGCAAACGTGAATGGCTCATTTCGACGTTCATCACCAGTACCATCACCAGTATCATCATCATCATCAAATGCCCGACCATCATCACTTATGGAATCAAATCGTCAATCATTTCAACCACATACAGTACAGGTAGTTGTTAATCGTGATGAACGTGGTTATGGTATGAAAGTTTCCGGTGATAATCCTGTATATGTACAAAGTGTTAAAGAAGGTAAACAAAATTCTTGTTTTATTAAAATACACAAATAATAATAATAATGATTGGATTCAGGTGGTGCTGCTGAAAGAGCTGGATTACATGCTGGTGATAAAATAATTAAGGTATACACCCAAAAAAAATATATAAATAAGAAGAGAAGATAATCATATTATCCTACAATTGGACTGTAGTAGTAGTTAAGTAATAATTGTGTTTTTATAGGTCAATGACGTTCTTGTTACATCCTCAAAACATACAGAAGTTGTAAATTTAATTAGATGTAAGTTCATCTTTCGTTTGTTGATTTTATTTATTTTTCTAATTATGAAATTTGTATTTTATAATAATAATAATAATAATAATAATAATAAACACACCTTTGAAGTGAATATTTAATATTCTTGATAGAGTTGATTAGTGGAACGGAAATTGTCGAATTTCGACGATCCCTTTTGTAATGTTGCCCATCCGGCAGATGTTTCTTTGGTTTCTTTTTACTACCCTTATATTTGGGGTGGTTATATCAAAACAACCACAAGTCTACCTATATCGTACATATACGTACAGAAATTTGTTTAGTTTAGAGATACAGTTTCAATCAAACAGTGTTGCGTTGAAATTTCAATTCATGTAGGTTTATTTCAATTATCTATTTGTTCATAATTTATTTATAATCTTTAAATATAGATTTAATAAAATATTCTTCAATTTTCCATATATTTTCACGTTTTTTTTTTTTTATAAATAATTTAATGCATGAAATTATAAAGTTGTTAATAATGTTAGACGATGAAATCATGTCTAATTTTATTATATTCTAAAATTTACAAATGCTGCGCACTAATAAAATTAACAGATGCACAGATATACCTACCTATATAGACAGACACAAAAGTTTCGCAGCATCCAAGGTGTAGTAGTAGTGGGTATGGTAAAAACAGGTGGACCTTTTAAACTGCCATGATTATTTTCAAATTTATCTAAAAATTCCTAGTACAGAGTTAATGAACTTTCTCATATTTTTTTTTGGAAAAAATATATAAATAAATTAATGTTTATTTTATATTAACACAGCTTCATCTCAAGTGATATTAACGGTACAACAAAGAACATCACCTTCTGGTCATAAAGTAATGGGTTCACCAAGTCTTCATAATCGTCCATTGACAACCCCTTCGTCTAGTACGAGAATTACTGGTCCACAACCGGTTGATGTAAGATTTCCATGATTATTTTCTAAAGAATTTAATTAACTTTTTTTTTTATTATTAGCATGAAAAACAATATCAATTACAATTAGAAAAAGAACAACATTATAGACTGATGATTGAAAAGGAGCAACGATATATTGATTTATTAAGAAGTCAACTAGCTTCTTGTCCTGATGATAAGAAATATGCTGAATTGATAAAAACTGAACGTAATTTACAAACATTACAAGCAATGTTGCTTCGTAGTCAGAGTGAGGTAGGTGTTACATTAAAAATTTATTTAAAAAATCCAAATACTTTAAAAAAAATTACAGATAAACATTGTATATAATTATTTTTTTTATTATTCTTTAGTACAAATTACATTGTTCATTGCACTGTCTAATTTCCAATTTGGGACAATAATACTCATGTTTTCGGTGTTGTCTACTAACACAATTTATATACAGAACTACACTATTATTATTATTAAGATAATAGTTGAAAATTAGTTCTATTTATCAAATGTCACGTTTTTTTGTTGTTAACTTTGTTATTGTGATAAGTATTTAGTGTATTCTCATTATAATTGGTGTTGCACTGGAAACAGGGGTATATTTGTTGTAATCTAGAAAGCTCGGATATGGACTAACAATGCTTTACTGTTTTTTCTTTCTTACAGCAATCTCCGCCTCCTCGTTCTTCTCCTATATCTCCTTTAACTTCCTCTTTATCACCTCGCAAGAATGTGCCTTCAACAACAACAACAACAACAGATAGTGTTGTCAGTTCACCGAATGGTAATACGGAACCAGTTTCACCACCACCATTACCGAAGAGAAATCATCAAAGACAAGTGGATACTGTAAATAATTCGATAATAAATGGCAAAAATTTAGTCGATTCTAATAAATTATTTCTTAACAATGAAATTAATGCTAATATTAAACAACAACAATCGAATGGTGATGGAGTGTTATCAACAAGTAGACGACCATCACGATTAACAAAATCATTGACGAATCCTGATGATGATTTAATTGATAATACATTATATGTTGATAAACCACCACCTTTACCACCTAGAGCTCCATTATTATCCTCTTTCCAAATTGATAATGAATCGGATGCTGTTAACTCAATAAACAAACAAATGTCATACCCTTTAGTGACAACTTGTGCAACATTAGTTAATGATTATGTAAGTAACATGATTTTATCAAAATCTACACACATATATAGTATAAATATACACAGTTTTATTTCCGATTCCAATTTATTTTCCATTCCTGCTTAATGCTTGTCGCTTACTAACACCCACATCACTAATTGCTATCTTTGGTGTCACACACGTTAAAGAAAATGATCTCAAAATTCCCTTGTTGTTGTTGTATTTTTATATAACTAATTGTTGATTGTGTGAATATTTAATCGAATTGTTTTGATGTTGTTTTTTTTTGATGAATTTTTCAGTCACCAAATCCAACACACCACCGTACAAAATCTAGTCCAGAATCTTTATCAACATTATCAGTGGCAGCAGGTGAAGGTGCAAAAAAATTGGTAGCATCCGAAAGTATGAGTGATCTCAGTAGACAAGAATTATGGGAAAGTTCAACTGAAACGCCACCAGGTACACCACCACCACCATATCCAAGTCCACCAACATCGAAACGTAAAATTTTCAATAATAATAATAATAGTGGTACAGAAAATGGTGAGAATTTATTAGATGAAACACTAGGTGTAAATACATCACCAGATATATCACCATGTCGTTCAAATAATTCAAATCGTATTGTTACAAATAATAATTCACCAATACATGCAGCAACACCACAAACTATACAACAACCAATACTTAGTATGGAAGATGATGAAATAACTGATGAAGAATTATGTATATTAGAAGATCATGGACATTTTAAATCATTATCAAAATTATGGGAACATCTACCACATTTAGCTGTATTCATGAATTATATATTATCAAATTCAGATCCAAATAGTTTATTATTTTATTTATTAACTGATTTATATAAAGAAGGTAATGCAAAAGAGATGAGAAAATGGGCATTTGAAATACATTCATGTTTTCTTGTACCTGGTGCACCATTACATTTAAATAATGTTGATGAGAATATTGCACGTGAAATTGATGATGTATTATCATACGAATATGATAAAGAGGAAATATTAAGAAAAATATTTTGGAAAGCTCGTTCAAGAGCTAAAGAAGAATTAACAAAACAATTAGTTGATTTCCAACAGAAACGTACAGCCGGTTTAGGTACAATATTTGGACCAACTGATCAAGCATTAGCCGAATACTATATTGATAAAGATAAAACCAAAGAAATTAAACTATACGAAACATTATTTTTAGATAAATTAGAACCATTCTTGTAAGATTAATTGATTAATTGTTAATAATTTGTAATATTAAATTGTTGATTTTATAGGGATGAAATTGAGAAAGAGAATAACGATCCAAAACGTTACTATACAGCTGCAGCTCTTACAACAGTTCTAACAAGAATCTTCTCTGTACGTCCATCGAATCATAGTATTGAACGTTGTCCAACTTTTGTTAGTAAAGAGAAACCATTTGGTCGGAAATTTATTGGAAAACGAAAGGTTTTCGTTGATTTTTGTTTAATTTTATATCATATTGAAATTTTTTGTGATTACAGATAAGTCTACAAGGCCATCAATATGTTGCTCAACAATATTACACGGTAAGACTTTGTAATAATTGTCAACAAATTATTTATGGTATAGGACCACAAGGCTATCAATGTTCAGGTAATATTTTATTTATTCAAACCATAATTGTTTCTATTTTTGGTTTTTGTTGTTTTACTTTAAGATTGCCATATAAATTTGCATCGTTTGTGTGTTAAATTGTATGATGACACATGCCCTGGACCTATCAACAAGAAAGATAGAGGTCTTGGTAAATTTATACGAATACGGCATGAAAATAATGAACATCGAAGGAAACATAATTCACATTTTATACAAAGTATGTAACAAAATTTTCTATATTTTTATTTATTAATTTATTAATTTTTTGTTAGTGGAAAGAGAACGACGACAAGCAGAGGAACAACGTGATACTAGTCTCGAATTAACTGAAAGTGGTAAGTTCGTTTGTTTTAATTATTATTATTATTATTATTATTTAAAATTGATTCGATCTTAACAAGAAGTGGATGTGGATATTAATTCTCAATTAAGTTTTGTAATTGAGTCATTAGTGATGGGGCACGGACACTCCTTCCTTTTGTTGACACATGTTTATTACAACAAATTAATTATAATTAATATAATATTTATTAAAAATTGACGAAAAACATTGAAATTATCACATGTTTTTAATTATTTATTATAATGAAATTAATCAAAATCTATAATTTTTATTAATTGTTTATTTTAATAAAATTGATTTCATAATAATAATAATAATAATTAGGGACGTTATAAATAGATATTAGTAATACATTTTCATTAATAGTCAGTAAAATCAATTTATTAAAAACAATAATAGAACAAAAATAGAGTTTGTATAGGAATTTAAGCGTCTCGTTTCGTTTTTGTTTTTTTTATTATCAAATCATTGATTAAGTTCAGTGATAATAAAAATAGGGGGGTATTTGTGAATAGAAACGTATATCTTGTCGTGTAGGTGGATTTCATTGTGTTGATATATATAGCATCATATAATTTTATGTTCTAATTGAACAATACACGCTTAACAACACACTAATAAAAACTAATAATTTTCGATTTTTATATGAATTGTAAGATAAAAAATGCTACTATTTTAATAAGTTTCCCTCAAATTCCTATAATTAGAAGTGATAACAGATATCAAGGGCATTTTCCGGCAGCAGATAAAGTCACAACTATTCATTCCACCTCTAACTCTACGATTATTTGACTCACACCCTTCGAATTTCATTCATATATATAGAAATAGAAGTGAGGGTGTTGTTGATTTTGTTATAAGGGGTGTATTCGTTGTAATATTGGATGCACCACCATTACTACCACCACTTTGTTTTTTTATCGTATTATTCACGTAGGTCGTGGGTTTTTCCTTTTGTATTTTTTGTTATTTTTGTAAAAGGTCCTGTAATATAAACAGGACCCACATGAAAATCGGCGCCGACGACATACTCAGCCCTGCGCGTCATCATTTATATAGATTACACGCGGGACGATGGAAATGTGTGTATTTACCGGTTGCTGCTGCTGTGCTGTTTGTTCTCTATAACTCTCCTGTTTCTATATTGTTAGATAGTAGCTATTTAAGTGTCTGCTTAGGTTAGGTTAGTGCGGTATAATAATAATAATAATAATAAAAAGTTTATTCTGAATAAAAACACGAATCATTTTTATTTATGGAATTTTCGTTAGTTGAAATTTCACTTGAAAGTGTAGTTAGAGGAAAAAAAGTGGTTCAGTGTTTGCAAAAACTTTCCTTACTATCCACTAGTGCTAGTGTGATGGTAGAGAACTAAATGGAAACAAATTGTTACATCCGATTGTTTTTTATTTTTGGAGTTTCCTTTTTAAGAGCAAATAATTTTACAATAACAACAACAACAAAAAAAGAGTATCCTGTTAGATCTTTCTTAAATAATTAAATTGGGATTCAAGGAATTTGCTTCTCTATTGATTGAAACTAGTTCTATAATTGGATATCTTGAACTGTTTGTATGTTATACATATACATGTGTAATATAGTCTTTTATTAAATTAAGTTGCAAGTAGTGCCGTTGTGTTGCAGTGTTTATTGTTATTATTATTGTTAAAACATTGAAAAATCTACAACTAAAGTTTTTTAAATGAAGACATTTCAGTTTTTATCCGTAATTAGATATTAAAAACTGTGTGTTGTTTCAGCATTTTTACAATATTCATGATAAATTTGCACGATCTTTCATTTGTATATAATTTTTTTCCTTTTATTGTTGATAATATTACAACTTGAACACTTTTAAGATTAATTCCTATTGTTCCCTTCAAATATGCCAAATCCGTGATTGTATATCTATCACCTCCACATTTCCTGCGAATTCTAATCTAAAAATAGAACCCTGATTTTTTATTAAATTCTCTCTATTTTGTTTTATTTTTTATAACAAAATACAACTATTTCCGTATAATTTGCAAATCTTTATCTAATCGAAAAAGATAAACGTCTGTATTTAATTTATGGGACCTTCAATGTTTCCCATTGAAAATTATGTTCCATTTCGTTATTATTATTATTATTCTTTGTCGTATACTATCGGTTTCCCATTTATCTTAATGTGTGGTGTATAAAGGGAATTTTATATGGAGGCACAAGATTATACCACCAGATCTGGTAGTTTGAAGAGATCCAGTAGTTTCAAGAAATTATTGAAATTACCAACTTGGGGTTCAGGATCATCTTCCTCCTATTCATCAACATCAACAACTGGTTCAGGTAATAAGAAAATTCGAAAATACATAATGAAATATAGTTTTCTTTTCTCTACTCTTTTTTGTTGATTAATCCGAGTGTATAGGTGTTTTTATCGTGGGGGCGCAACTTAATTTTCTTTGTTGAATTTTATTCGTGCGTTTATTACACAAATTTCAATAATAATTTTTGAAGTGGAAACAAACTCTATTTTTAAATAGTTTTATGTAATTCAACGAGAGATAGTCACTATGTGTGTGTATATATTGGACGAAACCAACTGAAATAACGATTACACCGTGTGCCATATGCGTAGTACATGTATGTCGTTTTCAGTTAGAAACACACAATTTGTTACAAATAAAAAAATTGAATAAACGTCGCAATTACTACATGAATTGTTAAGGTGCCACTCTATCAATAGATTTTTTTTTTGAAGAGAAATTGTCTGGATTTCCACCACAGAAAAATCTGTGAAATATTTCATTTTGTGAAAGATATGTTTATAAATATTATTATATTAATATTCGTTGTTTGACTATACGCCAAAATCTATCAACTTATTGACGAATCGAACAAGTTTCTCGTGAAAATTTATATATTTTGATTATCATTTTGTATTAGATGGGTGGTGGGTATATGTATGTAAATGTTGAAAGTTTTCTAACAAAATCTGTTTTGACAACCTGCCGATACATCTTCATTTCATCATAAACATATCGCAAGATATTTTTATTTACATGGAATTTCAAACATATATTTGTTTATAATGTTTCTAGTAATTAAAAAATAAAAATATTAACATTTTAAATCATTTTTTATTTTGTTGATTAATAATAGAAACTGGCATTTATCATCTTCATTTACACGTTAATTTTACATCTTTTTTTTATGACGGTCTTGTGTAATTTTATCATAATATTTTTAATGTGTACACCTATATAAATCGTAAATTTTGTTTTTTTAAATAATCAAATACGATATTTTCCGAAATTAGATTCAGTTTTACACAGTTTCCTTCCGTTTTATGATTAGTTTTCGCATTAAACTCACAAGATATTTCGATTATTAATGTTTTTTTTTGGTGAAATACTATTATTTCCCGCTTTTATTTTTATGTCGGTTAATTTTTGATGGGATTTGTTGTATTTTCGACGCCTAGTATTTGACGTCAATTCTAACGTCGGTTTTGTGTGTTTGGTCACACAGTAATAGAAAAAGGAAGTGAACTCTTTTAATCAATGAAACTGGGATTGATAAAATTGTAACTTTGTCTGATTTCCGTATTTAACTTAACCACCTTATTCAAATTACAGATATCGTATATAAAATGCGATATTTCAAATCAAATCTCAAGACTATTACATTTTATTGATTTTCATAAAGTATTTCGTCTTGGTGTGTGTGTGTGTTCGTTCGGTAAAAAATCTCCAGACATAGCATCTTTGATACGTGTAGTAGTAGAGAGGGTTGAAAGTTTCATTCCTATTATCGATAGAATAATTACAGGAGCACCCCTACTCGACCATACCATCGTAATTAAACACACAGACCGTGTGTATGTTTTAACTTGTAGCTTATCCGAAAATAGCATCCAACTACACATAGCGCATATCTACATCCGGTATAAGATTTTTGTAGGCGGTAGTACTGACGATTTTCTTTATTTATTTGTTTTTCATCATCTGAGAAAAGATTGAATTTTAACTGTGTTTAATAATAAAAAACCATAAAGGTATTATAATGAAATAATAACAAATTTAACTTAATATTAATTCAAAATTGTGTTGTTTATGGTTATTTAAGAGATCAAACATTCCATTGAACTGTGTTTTGTAGAATTTTCAATTTACGGATGTTTTTCGAGTTCATACATACACACAACACGACTGTGGTAGTCCCTAAATTTAGATACAAAGAGGCAAAAAAAAAATTGTATAGCATTTAAAGCGTACTGTATACTACAAGTCTGGATTGTTGTTGCTGTTGTTGGCATGTTGCAAAGAATGAAATATTTTCTAATTTTTGGCAAATTATGGTTTTTTTTTGTTGTTGTTATTGAAAAGTTCCTCAAAATATTTGTAGAATCAATCACAAAACGTTTATTAAATCTTCCTCAAACGATATTTGGCTCGTTACCTTTCAATATTTGTGCGTTATTTGCTTAAGGTTATGTGTGCGTGCGTATTTCGATTTTATACGATTTATCAATGTTATCATAAGTATTAATGTTTGAATTGCGTATTCATTCTATTATCATCTGAATAGTTTGAACTAACGAGCATGCACATTAATGTTGTTGTCTTTTTTCTGATTGTTATTATAATTTTGAGGGGTTAACGTAAATGGTTTTTCCGGAACAAAGAGTAGAAGCAATCAATTTTCTTTACTTTTTTTTTTCATTCATTAAATATATAATAACAACGTCTATATTTATGCATATAGACATTCTAACAACTGAAAAGCCCAATTGATTGCTTTTAGAGTTTCACGGTCAAAGTTTTAGGGATTGGCTATAGAAAATATATCGAATATCAATAGTACGATATCACAGATATTTGTGCAAGCTAAAACAGTGACAATCCTGAGGATGACGTAAAATGTTTTGTTCTTACTTACGAAAAAAATCAATTTCAATAAGTATACAAAGTTTGGCCTTCAGAGTTTCTCTACTGAAAATGGGAAAACAAAGAATTATACGAGGAGGAAACATGTAATTCTTCAAAATTCTGCTATTTATATCATAGTTGATTAAATACTTTGAAAACTCCACTAAGTTTGGTCCAAAAAAACTAGTATAATGGCAACAGGAAAGCCGTTTTGGTGCTGTGTTGTTCAGGGCCGGCGTCAATGTGACTGATGATCGATCGACCTAAAACACAAAAATTTCAACATCCCTTTCCCTATGACCCCAAAAACGTGTACCATTAAATTAGTGGAAAATTCTCTTAATATCAAATTTTGTTCATAACGTTTATATGATTTACATATGAAAATGCACACCCTCAAACCTTGACATGTTTCGATGGTCACCTAGTTTTGCCTAATGCTGAAACCGGCCCTGACTGATATATTCTTTCAATGTTTTTTTCTCTTTTATTTGTTGTAAATAACTGGAGCTTCAATTTTTGTGATACATACAAAAGGCTCTAAATTTGTGCGATTTTAGACACGAATGTAATTGTGTTTATGTTTTAGTTGACATAAAAAACACCTACCAGGTTATATAATTAAAGCGATAATAGTAATAATTGTGATAAAATGTATTTATTTTCAAGAACAAATATTTTCAAGTGGAAACAACAATTAAAAATGGAAAAATTGTCAGGGTCGGCTTTACTATTAAGCGTGACTATATAATGTCAAGTGATTCTTAGAAAAAACTTTCTACATGGATATTTGCGGCTTTTGTATCACTAGAACTCTACAGAAGGGTTAAACTGAATTGAAAATGATAATATTAAATATACAAGCTGTCTCATGGTTGACGGGTCTGTTAAAAAATTTGGATATGATGTGTTTCCAAAAATTGTGGCTTTATTGAAGAGGGATCTAGTTCACATTTTCGAGTACTCTGGCCAATTTGGAACAAATTTTGTTAACTCTTTATGTCTAGCCGTAATCTTCGAAATGAAATGGGAGTATTTACATTTAAGAAGTAGTTTTAAAAAAATTCAAGTACACAAAATTGCGACTCTAGCCACTGTCAAATTTTCAAGTATTTGTGTTTTACCTTCGTGTTCTAAATTTGCAAACTTGTCACATGTGACTGAAGCACGTGACTCACGCGACAAACCCTAATGCACGTCAATCCGGCAGTCGTATGCGACTTTTGCAGTTCTCAGTGACCATATGGTAGAAACATTAGGATTTATTGATGAGTCATCAATAGCGGAAAAACATTGCGATTTCCCATCAACTATGTTGAAAATCTTGTCGAAGCCTTTACTAGACATTCTGGGAAAATTTTTGAAAAAAGAAAGTCACTATTATCCTCTATTTTTTTTTTATCATAATATTGTAGTTTCGTATTGTAGAATAGTCCCACATCCACATTCTTCAGTGTCTGTTTTGTTTTTCCTACTTTTTATTACTTATCAAATATGATGCACTTATCTCTGGGAGTAAAACAGTAGAAAATGGATCTATCGCGTGAAATTCAATAAACTCTTAACAACTGGTTATTAGATATAGGGCATGAATGTAAACACTTATGTTATATGCAGTTGACGTACGAATAAATGAAAACACAAGACTAAAACGTACAAGTGCAAACATATTAATTGAGACACTCTGTATTCTTTAATATGATTTAATTATTTGGAATTTTCTTCAAAATTACAAACAATCACTAGATCTTTGTCCATTTATTTGTTTATTACTTTATCAAAAAAAAAAAAAACAGGAATTTAGCGTTGACACTTTATATTTTAACAAAGAACTTGCGCTTCACCATCAGTTTATTTAGTATTTTTCTTCTATTTACAAAAAGAAAGCTGTCTAAATGTATTAACCATGGACTCCGAATAATAGTCAGGGGAGCATACCTTACCAATTTTAAAAACAAATAGTCTGTGCAGTGGTTGTCTTATCATTTTTACCTGATCGTGAACGCGCATGTTAAGCTACGTCCACACTTCTGGCCTTGAGGATTTCTGGATAGTAGGCAAGCACTGACAGACCAGAACTGTTCAGGCCGATCGTTGTGTGTGTGTGTAGCGTCGTCAGTTCAGTTTGGTTACAGCCGCCATTTTTCATTATCATCCGGCTCTCCGAACTGTCCGATAAATCTATCAGTTCTTACCTACACACTTTCCGGAAATCCTCACAGATATTCCGGCATGTGTGTAGCCTAGGGGGTATTCAGTTTTTCCTCAAAGAAGAATTGTTCAATTTAACCTTTTCGATTTTCCGATGTGTGTGCGTATGAGCCTCAACGAACGAATGTTGCTTGCATTCACTTGTATTCCAACACATTGACTATAATATAAACATTTGTTTCCTGTCCACACGATGCAAACGAGCAGGAATACTTTCCTTTGAAGTATCGGCAACAAGCGGATCTTTATTCACCACGTGCGTTGGGATTTGTTTTGTCGTCGATAGTGGGGTATATTACTTATCCAAAACAAATGTGTGAATGCGTGACAAGAGAAAGCATGAGTATGAGTGAGAAGCGAGCTAATGCGCATGCATTCGTATAAACATGTAGTATACTGTAGAATGCTGAAGCCTGCGCAGAAACATCAAGCTCGCTCATAGTATAGATGTTTTCTTTGCTACATTTTATCATCCCGTCTATTATCTGTATAGTACTATATTATGTATATGGTGTACATTTGTATTCATTCGTTAGATGTGGACGTGGCTTTAGGTTAGTTTACAAAGAGAATCAAGTGGAGAAAGTTGGATGGAAGTTAGCAGCCTCACAACACAATGTTCCATGAAAGAATCATGCGCATAAAGTTAAACAATAACTAGCCTCCCCGCTGTTGTCTGTCTTCAAATCTGTATGAAATGTGTCTTTTGTTTAACATAGGGATTCGGAATCCATGATATTATATAACCATGTTCATATCGATTCTAATAAACATTACAAAGGATTAAGTAAATCTAATTAATGCACAGGCTAAAAATATTCGAAATAATTGGATAACTCTTACCTACATGATATTGTGTCACAGGCACTTTTTATTTTTTAAGGCTGTAGATTTTCCATAAATTTCCTCTATCTGCCAATGAAGACTCAATTTTACCTGATGTAATTAAGAAAAACACGAAACACAATTAGAAAGTGAAGTAAATATGAGTCTAAATCACGACTTCCTTGTTACTGAACACTGAAACTCTACTTTATTACAAGAAGTCAAACAACGTTACAGGCTGTATACACTATACACGTGCAAGTTTTACCGCTCGCTTATTTGTCCAAATCAATTTGCGTGTAAAGGGGCGATTACATTGAGCGACTTTAGTCGCTAGACGCTGGCAATTGAGGTGGGGCGCGCATGCGCATATTGCAAGACGCTCAGTGATGTCGATTACACTCAGCGACTCGCGTCTAAAGTCGCTAACAGTGTTGTTATCAAGTATCCGGTAGATCTGATGGAAAATCGTCAAGTGGCAACACTGTGCCTGTGTTGGAAATAATGTAGAAACCATAGCAACACAGCGACTAAAGTCGCTGCTTGATATTACACACAGCGACTTTGGTCGCAGCGTCTAGCGACTAAAGTTGACCGGTCGGCTACTAAATTCGCAGCCGCCGAGCGTCCAGCGTCTTCTATATTACACACAGCGACTTTGGTCGCAGCGTCTAAAGTCGCCAGCGGCTAGCGACTAAAGTCGCTCAATGTAATCGCCCCTTAAACGGTAAGACCGTAGATGGCGCAAATCAAAAAGCGTAACTTGCGTAAATATTGTATCTACTACCAAAGATTTGTACGTGTGAACTAGGTACAAGTAGCGTCATTGTCAAGTGTCCAGTTTCTGTAAATCTTCACTTAAATTGTACAACAATACGACATCATTTGGCCACATTGTTGTCACCCAAACGATTTGTTGTATTGTAGTGAAGTGTACGCAAACTCACTTGAATCGTCTAGATGGCGTGTTCCGTCTTTATATACGCCGCTACCGTGTGGACGACCTATTAGACTTAAGCTGGATTTTAAATTATTTAGATAGGGAAGATAAACCGGGCCTTAACCAAGTTGATTTCGAGGTCAAGGTTTTTAGATGATTCATAATGAAACTTTCTAAATGACTTCAAGACACTCATTCATTCTCACAATCAATAACTTGCACTTTTAGTTTGATTTTGTTTTGCATTATCGTTGAATTAGGGGCGAAAAATAAAAGATTACACTTGATACCTAAATAATTATTGATTTAAAAACAAGTTAACATTTAAATAATTATGTCAATAAAGATCGTACTGTTGTTGTTGTTGGCTATTTGACTTTTAACTAATAACTTCTTTAGCAAAAATGTCAAACTCTTGTAGTACTTCCAGAAATGTCAACTTTAATATGTCCTTAGGGCCAAATTGATTATTGCTAACAAATAATAAAAAAACACACCTTTATTCTTTTTAAATAATAACAAAAACAAACATTTATTCACGAATACATGCATATATATTGATATGATAACATCACTATAAATAAAACAATTTGTATTTCTATATAAAGTAGAAATATTAATAAAACACAAACCTATTCGTTGGGACTTTTTTTTGATTCATACCAATTCTTTAAGCATTCAAATTGTTTGAAACTATTATTTAGTATTTTTTTATTTTTAATTGATAAGCGTTTTATTTCATTGTTCCTGGTATTAAATTTATAATAGAGAAATACAAACATAAAACGACGACGGTATTAACCTCTGTATAGAAATGGGGGGCGGAGTGCGAGGGGGCTAACGTCATGTGCTGTGTGGTGTTTCAACTGCTGTGTGGTGTGGTATGTTTTTAGTCTACCGCTGCAATCTAAACTTGTCTGTGTATATTGTCTCTCTATTAATACCCAATAATAAAACTTATTCTTTCTAACATTCATATGAAATTGAATGTGTTCGATAAAGATAGAAATAGAGAGATACGTTGCACCCTCATCTATTATAAATTCTTAATAATATTACAAGAAGTAGAGAAGCGATTTTATTGTTGTGCAACTTTGTAGGTGGTGGTAGATAAAATGGGTGAATTATTTTAAATAAAATTATCCATCTGTTATACACGGATTATTATTAATTTGTATTGTTTTTAATAATACCGGTTTATAATATTTACATTTTTACCATTGAATCATATGGTAGGAATTCCGGTGGTCGGTCGGTTGGATGTGTGTAAAAAACCTTGTACGAAACTGTATACACGTATGGGCGGTATAAGTGAGGTTATGTTGTCTTGTTTTATTTATCAAATTGTTGATAAAATTTAATTTATTATTATATAAATCATTGATTTTTTGTGATAATTTCAATACCAGTGAATTTATTTATTTATTTATTTATTCAGTATTATTTATAATAATTAGTGATTATAAACAATAATAGGGGATTTTTTGTTTTTGTCTTGTTTGTTTGTTGTATTTTAATTGTTTGATTGTTCTATTCAATGGGAATTTGTTGTTAATTTCTCGAAAAAAAATAAAATCAAAATTGGATTTTCTTATATTTCTATCAACATTTACTGTTATTCGATAAAACGAGAAACGAAGAGAAATCCATTGTGTGATTGTTATCAGTGGTTTTATAGTTAATAATTTTATAGTGTCTTATCAGTATTTATAATTATTTATCAATTGTTGTATTTTTGGTGATTATTTATAAATTTTCACATTAGTAATTCGTAACCAATCACCGGATGTAGGTGTTCTCCTGCTGGACATCATTATCTATAGTACATCAGCTTTTTTTTTTTTGTAAAATATTAAACAATTATAAATCGATATTTGTTATTATTTGGAAAATTATAAAAATGTGGTCTAAACAGGCGGATATGCGTAACAACACAAACATGACATCATTTAAAAATAAGATTACCAACCGGAAGCAGCAGAAAAAATCAACAACTAATAACTCAACTCATCCCCAACAACAACAGCAACAACAAAATTCTGATAATACAAATGATTCGGATAAAAATAATAAAAAACAACAAAAATCTACATCGAAACAACGTAATCGAAATAAGAAAAATTCAGAAAAGAAATCGACCACCACCACCACCACCACAACTACCATCAGTAATAATTGTGTAATTAATTCTGCAAATGTTTTAGAAAAAGATTTGAATAAAAACGATGACATCATTCCACAATCTACAATCGACCTCAATGTTGATGTTGATGATGATGATGCAGATGTTGTACTGAGGACAACTACAACAACACCAACGAATGATGACAATTTTAAAAATATCAACAATGCAAAACGTTATAGTGATACGTTTCTATTAAAAAATGGTGGTGAATATTTATCACCTGAACAACAACAAATTGACAAAACTGCACGTAGTAAAAGCAGACGATTTACAGATCTATTTCGACATGGTACTTTAATTAAATCTACCAGTAGTATGGAGAATTTGAATTTATTAAAAACAAATGATTCTAATAATAAATTAGATAAATTAACAAATAAACGTAATAATAATAATAATAATAATAATAATGTAATTATAACGAAAGATGTGAAAAATACAAAAAATTTAGAAAAAAGTAATAATTTACAAACGAAATTAAATGATAATCCATCATCATCGTCATCATCATCATATTTGAAACGTGTCCGTTCGAAAATTTATAAAACCAAATCAGAAGATGCATTAACAACAACAAAAACACAAACATTACAAACAAAATCGAAAAATACAACAATCTATGATCGTATACCAGAAGATTCGGTGATTAATGCAACTAGTAGACATTCAATTGATTTCCGTTTAATACGACAATCATCTAATTTAGAACAAATTCGCAATAATAACAACAACAACAACAACAATTCGAATAGTGAAATTTCTAATAATGTTATGCAAAAACCTGTTTTAATGAAAGCGAAATCAAGTAGTGCTATTAATTTGAATTTATTAAGAACACGTCGCAGTCGTATTATCGAACAATGGAAAGAGAAATGTTGTAAAGATGTATTTGATGAATTTGATTTTATTGCATTTGGTGGTGGTTTTCGTGATAAATTCGGCGGGTCACAACGTAGCATTATTACAAAAATGGTCGATGATGTTATACATGAACAAACACAAACCAATCTAGGTAGTTTATAAATAATAATAATAATAAAGGTTTCTCATTGTTTATATATAATCAAACGTTAATTCCATAAAAAAATAATTGTTAAATCAATAATAATCGATTTGTTGTTTGTTGATTACAGGTGAAAATAAGCCAAGCCAACCTGTATCTAGGAGTGGTTCAGATCGGCGACCTGATGTTGTACGTGAAGAAATTTCGAAGAATATTGACGGTGGTGCATCCAATTCGGAACATTTCGTTGATAAAACAGATAATGATAATGCTGCAACACCTGAAGGGTAGGTTATCTATCTATCTAACAATAAGATAGAATGTAAAAATTATACGTGTGTGTAGTAGTTAGACCTTCATTTGAATTTAGCCCCCACGGATATGTCAAACGTTATATATATATTTATAATTAATTTGATGACCTCATTGGCATTATCTTAAAATTGTAATTTCTAAGAACAGATTTATTTAAAACCGAACTTGTGAAATTCGCATTTGATTTCGCGAAAACAACTGTATTGTGGTGCATTTTAGTTAGTTTAAATAAAGTGTCATACTTAGGTGGGTCCTACTGTATCTACTAATTGATTACACCTAAAGATAACATTGAGATAATATGAAATGATATCAGTAAAAACCATATTTTAGATAATATTTGTATTTTCTACTTATATTTTAATATTATTATTACATATTCAAAATATAATCCATAGTTTAAATGGAGGAATTTTTCAATATCAATCTTTTTAAAAATAGGTAATACTCTGTTGTTTTTTTCTAATTTAATTATACAAATATGGCTTCAAATTTTAGTAAATAATCATAATTTAATTTCAGTACAATCAATTTACCATCAACCACCACGAAAAAGAAACACAACAGCAATATTAATCGATCAGAAAGTGTAAAAGAACAATCAGAAAAGGTAATATAGCAAATTTTCTTATCAAGTAAACTTTTCTAATCTTTGTTATAATTAAATAGAGAAAACAACGACGTAATATTAGTGATCCATCCAGTAATACCACAAGGTGAGTTGTTTTGTTTTTGTATTAATATTTTTCCAATTTATCATTTTGTCTAGGTTTTTTGCAGTTTTTTTATTATTATTATTATGTTGTTTGGGTAATTCCCCCCTTGAGATTATTGTCTATTTTACACCACGGTTGTGTTGTGGGTTTTCATTGAAGAGAGCGCATGCGATTTACCGGTGTACTTTTGAAATATAGATCGTGTCAAGCACAAGTTCTCTCTTTCGTTTATAATCCCAAACCATTTGGGATTATCAATCCGTATACCGTTTTTGTTATTAATTTTTTTTTTTTTTTTGGAATAACACCAAATATTTGCCTCATTTTAGAAATTTCGATTATTTTATCGCCAAAATTTTAACCAAAAACCATGATAATAAGACTTTTTGATATCGATCTTTGAAAAAAAAAAAAACCCGAAATATCTTGGTCGTTTCAAGTTGTTGTAGTTATTGTGATACGTGTGATGGCGGGATTGTAGGATTTAACAATAATGAATACAAGTTTTGATGGTAGTTTCGTGATCGTCTCAGAAAGGTGCTATTTTTATACATACTTAAATTGATATGAAAAAACAGACGTGAGTTGAACAATTACCGTACAAAACGAATTTGAATTCTATCGTTTTTATATAGATTTGAAACTTGTTCAAGTATTTAATTGGAATTTTTTGAATTAAAACAGAAAAATAGGATTCAAATTGAAACAAACCAAACGGTAATTTCTGCTCAATTGTAAATAAATTCTACATAAGTAGATACATCAATTTGTATGCTCGTGTAATAATGATTTTCCGATGAATAGTTGGTCGTAATTACCACTAGTATAAAAAACGGGACTATAGTAACCGTGTTAAGTACTTGTAATGTTTGTAGTAATGGCTGTTTAAATGTTTGTGTAGTGGCGATGTGGAGTTGGATCAGCCAGGCTTGTCAAATACAGATTCCGGTAGTTCTTCCAATTCTAGCATATCTTACAAGTAAGTAGTGAAATATCCACACACAAAAAAAAAGAGATAAATAAAACTAGACACGTAAGAATATGGTGTTTAAGTAGTAGAGAGGATTAAGTTTTTTATTTATGTTTTTTTTCTTTTTTTTTTCTTTCAAAAACTGAAAAGAAAGCTTTTCGCTGATCCCCGCATAATTTACGTGCTGCTTTTTCTCTTCATTTTCATAATATACACAATTCCCCCCACACACATATCGTAGTCCGATTTGTCCGAATGACGAAAGATTGATTGTGCGTGCATGCATGCGTTTTTTCTTCTACGTATTCATATATTTATTTTAATAAATTGTATCAATTAACGTTTCATGAATGAAAGTGGTAGATGTGTGCGTGCTTGTGTGGTGCGCACTCTTTCCATTTCAAATTCCTTACACATGATGATGAATTCATATGGGAAGCTCTTGTTTTTTTTTTACCCATTAATAACAGTTTCAATGATTCATTTTATTGCAAAATTGCCATCGCTAGCATTTCCTTAATTATATGTAATAGTTATTGCATAATTACTAAGCTGTGCTTTTTATATCATCATATGTATCTATTTATTGAAAAGAATGTATTTATTGGTTTTGTTTTAATTTGTTTATCAATAGTGGTCGATTATCGGAAAGTCCAAGTAATAGTGCTGACCTTGTTGTTGATGGAACTACAACAAAACATTCAACTTCCGATTGGGAAAGTGACACTGAAATGGTTGACTGGAAAAAGTTAGTTTCTGAAGAGGAAGTTCGAAAGCTTCAACCTTACGAGAAAAAACGACAGGATGTTATTAATGGTAGATGATTATTGTCAGTTTTTGTTTGGAATTTTAAATGAACTCTTTCTGTTTTTTTGCCCCTTTTGTAGAATTATTCCATACAGAGAATACTCATGTACAAAATCTTCGTGTATTATATGAGATTTTCTATAAAACATTATATGAAAGTCAAACATTAAAACCAGATGAATTATCATTAATATTTCCAAATATACGTGAAATTCTACATGTACATAAACAATTAAATAAAGAAATGAAACGTAAACGACATGAAGATCCATTAGTTAGGAATCTTGGTGATACATTATTGAATATGTTTAGTGGTAATATTGGTGAAACATTACAAAAGTCTGCAGCAATATTTTGTGAACGTCAACAATTAGCTTTAAAATTTATACAAGAGAAACGTAGACGTGATCCGAAATTTGAAGCAATTTTAGTTGAATGTGAAAAAAAACCACAATGTAAACGTTTACCATTTCAAGGTATTATACCAACTGAAATGCAACGACTTTCTAAATATCCATTATTGATTGAACGTTTAATTGGTAATTTAGAAAGTAATAGTGATGATGTACATATACAAGATGAAATAAATAAATTAAGAAAAGCACATAATGCTTCAAAAGAAATTTTAAATTATGTTAATGAAGCTGCAAAATTAGCAATGGATAAAGCTAGACTTGAAGAAATCCAAAGTCATCTAGATACGAAAGATTTCGATAAATCTGACCATCCAATTGCACAAGAATTCAGAGTAAGCCCATTCTTAAATAATTAAATAGTTTTAATTAATAAAAATTTGTTATTATAGACGATTGATTTAACGAGATATAAATTAATCAGAGAAGGCAATATGCAATTACGTCGGCCTAATAAAGGAATAGTTCCTGTAACTGTTTTATTATTAGAGGAAGCTGTTATTATTTTGCATAAAGAAGGCGATAAGTATTTACTTAAATTTTTCCAATCAGGAAATCCAGCACAACCACAACCACTATCACCAATTATTAAAATTTCAACAATGTTGGCACGTAATAATGCTGTTTGTAAGTGTTTTAAAAGTTAAAATTTTGCAAATTTCGATTTTATCAATATTAATTTTTGTTTATAGTAAAAAATGCTCTCTTTTTAATCAATACAACTACAACTAATAGTCAAATGTATGATTTATCAGCTGATGATGAAATCCAAAGAGATTTGTAAGTATTATTTGAGTTTTTGTTGTTGATAAATTTAGTATTTTGTATATTTGTTTTAATTTAGTAGTTTTCCATTGAATTTTCACGAAAATACGTATGTTTTCTAATAAATAAACCAATGTTGGTCTAAAATATAGATTCTCTAATCTTTATAGAATCAATTACTATTTAAATTACTTACGAAAATGTTGTTTTTGTCGATCGTGGAATGTGTACGATTCTAAAATAAATATTATGATCCGATGACAGATTCTAAACAGGTCTTCTCTTTTTTTTGCCCTGTTTTTAGATTAGGAAGTAAATAAAATACCGTTTAAAGATCTTATTTCACATCTATCAACTATTACCTACGTCAAATTTCGTCATTTAATCTTTTCACCATGAATATTCTCTCAATGTCAGTTTTAAAAAGCAATTATATACATAATTGTGGTGTTAGAATAATATACAAACAGTATTTTTTTTTTTAAAATCAATCTAAATTGTTTATTTAATTTCCCAACTACTAGTTGAGAGTAATATATTTTTTTAAGCCAGTTTCACATTAATTCCAACATTACCATCATTGTGTTTAGATTAATATTTTTAGCATTGTTTTAAATATTTACTTATAAAAACTGAACACATTTGTACAAAAATTCAATTATAATGTGGCCACCACCTTTACCAATGGTGCCGCCATGTACTCATAGTGATAGACGACGATCATTTACTAATACCGAAAAAGACACAATTTCAATTCCTATTGTTGTACCCCAAAGAAGGGGTAGTTTAACATTACCACCCTCAGAATGTCGTCGACCAAGTTTAATTACCAGGTATACTTTATGGTGTCAACATTTATTTTTGCCAAATCCATATTAAGAAGGTAGAGTAGGTAATAATTATTTATTTATTAAATTTTCCAGATGGTTTAAGCATTTCTCTGACGCAGCAAATGCGTATAATAAAAGAGAAGGCAAAACAAAACGGCCAGAACCTCCGCCTGATTCAGATGAATCTGAAACTGTGCAGGAATTACCTAGTGCTAGAGATGTAGCTGAAAGAGCGGAAACTGTTAGTGGTAATGGTGATGATGATGATGATGATGATAATGGTGATAATGAAAATAATCAACAACAAACGGAAGTTGATGATGAGGATGATGATCAGATATTTAGTGATGCACATGATGACCGGATTTCCGAATATAAAGATGATGTTGCAAATTCATCAGGTTAGTGAATAATGACACATAAATCTAATTATAGAATAATTTTATAATTTAGTTTGGTTATACATTTTTGTTTAATACTAAAATCTACCATCACTATATTTTAATTAGATCACAAATATAGCACACTTATAATTATACTAAATGCACCAAACTAAAAGCTAGGGGACGGTTTAATTAATAAATTGCATCTATATTTAGAGATAAATAGGGAAATTACACAAAACCAAAAAAAAAAAATTAATTAGCAAACCTTTATTTGTAAATAAATAAACGCTTAATTGCTGGTAATGGTTTTTAGAAGGTGAAGGGCTTCCGAGAAGGATAACTGCAGATGATTGGCCACTTATCCAACCATCGCAGGTTCATATAGAAGTACCACCAGTCCATACAGCAGAATCGAGATTAACACCACTAGGTATGCTTGTTTACATCACATATTTCGGCTTATTTTTTTTAATTGTAGGTGTGTTACACAAATTAAAAGCACTTAACATAATAATTATTTAAATAAATTGTATAATAAATGATTTTTTTTTTGAAATTTTAAATGATATTACAGAACAGATACGTAGAAAAGATGAGGAAGTTCGTAAAGCTTTAGAAGATAAAGAAGGTTTAGTTGCTGATTTATTATGTATACCTAGGGAACATTTTCAAGTTATTGCCGATATGGCTGGTGAGAATCAAGAAGTTGTTGCAGCAGCATCTTCTAATCGAGATCCAGTTGAAATGGTAATGGCGGCTGTATATCAAGGTAGTTCAATAATTAAATTAATTTTACGAAATAATAATAATAATAATTGTCTAAAATAGTTGATCAGCTGCATTTAGCTGTAAATGAAGCTTTAAATGTAAATGAAACAGCTGCTGTAGCGGCTACTGGAGGTAAACATCCGGTTTGTCAGAGTCAAGAAATTATCTCCAATACAACACCTTCAATTCCGGCACAAAAAGTTCGTGATATTGCAAATCCACTTAGTCCATTATTAACAAATCTATTGGTAATTATTATTCTAAAAACAAATAAAAAAATAGTGTAACTAATTGTTTTGTGTACATAGAGTTATGTAAAACATGTTGAAGAGGAAAGAGATCGATTACGGAAGGAATTGCATAAAATGAGGGAACGATTACATGAACAACAAGCACTTCATGGACCAATAGATGAGGTAGATACGTCATCTGCATCACCGCCAGAAACACAACAAGATTTGGAAAGTATTAAAGTAAGTTGGTCTAATTATTATGATGGTTATCATTATTATTGGTGATAATATTTACAGGAGAATCCAACCGAGACCGAAAGCTAACTGGTGGTAATGCCACCATAACATTAGGGCCTTGAATGGATACATATATATCAGTCATTGAAGACAATTTGTATAAAGTATATAAATTATATGTTTGTTAAATAACTAAATTTATTATTACCGTGTAGGGTTTCATATATGTAATAATGCATAAAATATTTTATATCATCTTAATCATGTTATTTTTATAAACCTAATTGAAAAAAAGTCTTTTTATACGGTTCCATTACTTCGAATAATTGATACAAAAAAGAAACGCTATCCTTACAACAAATTGAAAAAAAAACAAACATCGTTAGCAGGTGCAATAATGCTTTTAGCTGTTGTTCATTATTATAAATCGCTATAATATTTGGCAAATAATGTTTGCCACTTTATAATAGGTCTATGATGGCGTTGTTGTTGTCGTCATCGTCACATTTTTTAATTAATGTTCATTAGTATTAATTGGTCTTTGTTGAAATGTTTTTTTTTTTTGTTTAAATCTTACTTTCTCAATTCCTCTATATGAATGTAAATGACCTGTTCTTATTTTGTCTCTATTAAGATGTTTTTATATGTAAGTTATTATATCTAATCTGTTACCTCATTTTACATGGTTATCTTGATAGATTTATTGCCCAAATTTGTTGAATGTCTACTCAGCTTTTGTACACTGCTTCAAGGTATTGCATTTCTGTTAAATTATCAGCATTTATAGTTTATATATATATCTATTAAAATAAATAGCTCATAAAAAGCCTCATTAGCGAATTATACATAATGAATAACATTGCAATTATAAATTTGTTAATGTAATTTATATACAAAAAAAAAAGTATAACACTATATATATACACATAATAAACGATTTAAAACTATGTCAAGGTTGTGTTTTCATTTATTTTTTCTATTCACACATAATTTGGTAATTGTTGCTATTACTACAAAAATTCGAGTCGATTTCTAAACAAAATAAAAACCCTAAACAGGTATATGCATAGATAATAACGAAACACATCGATAAGTGGGTTAATTGAGACATTTTTATTAGAGCTTTCGAATACAGAATGAAGTTCAACGACCGTAATCCACGTGTCGTTCACAAAACTGTAGATCAAATCATTTCTCTACAAAAGCGGATTTGCGTGTAAGAAACGAGAAAAAAAAACAATTGCGAAACCTCAGATTCATCGTTTTTGCTAGTCTTTCCTCCCATTTCTCATCCGACAACTCGTATTTACCAAAGCTTTCATCTTTTCTTCCGTTTAACCATCTACCACCACCCACATATCGATCCTGGTAGCGTTGGTGGCTGACTCTAGTATAGTCCTCATTTATTTTTGGTGGCGGCGCATCGTAGGGAGTAATGGCCGGTATAACTTATACTGTTGCTCTTCGTTGTTAGTGGCTCCCTCTTAATTCTAGCGTAACGTGACAGGTGTAAAAACAAAAAAAGGATAATAGTAGAAAGATTCCATCTACTCAGTTACGGTGTTACTACTACTTACATATCTCTCCATTTGAATTTAAGGTTTTTGTTTTGTTTGTATTCAATAAATTACACTTTTTGTGTTGTGTCAATTTTCTTGTTTGTTTTTTTTTTTGAATAAAAAAAGCGGAAAATTGAATAATGTTTCCTTTCACCACGTGTATGTGTTTTCGTCAAGAACTGACATGGTATGGTGTACAGCAAGACATCGAAGATACAGATCGACACCTACAGGTTTGTTAGAAGTAAAACATTCCGCACTGTTACTACCTGTTGACAGGACGATTTTCACGATTTATTGCTGCTTTCACAGTTCTAGTAATACCAAATAGAGTAAATGCTGATAGAAATGCATTCGAATTGGAGGGGAAAATTTCAAGTGCCGGCGGCATTACACTTTTTCTCGTTTTGTTTTCAACATTGCACTCAATGAAATTTGATCACCGCATTTGGAGCAAAATTTATTGTTGATTTTTTGGCATGTTCAGTAAACACTTAAATTCCCACAATAAGTCATCAGTGTAACCCAGTTGAATTTGACCTAATTGAGATAGTCGTGATAGAAATCTAGTGTTTGCATAATAGATCACCTCTTGACCTGCACATAATAAATTCAAATCTAAAGTTTACTTTTTCATCGATATTTCAAACCTACTCCTCGTTTATTTCTTCTCTACTACTACGTTGCATGTCACGTATACTGTTTGCTATAGTTCTACGAACAATATTCACAAAGAACTGCATTGGAAGATTTGGTTGATGTTGGCTGATAAGTTCAAAGAACGATAATTGTTTCGAAGAATAAAAAGCAATTGTGGCCCATGGGGGGATCGAACCCACGACCTTCG